>OMPJ01015928.1:0-12248 GCA_900312935.1 Carapus acus | reverse complement strand
CTCTACACAAGGGCTAAAAGACAGAGACTTAAGATTTGTTGTTGTCTGTCAATGCAACACATTCTAAAAGGTTATCTCAACACTGACGTCAGAGATGTGATTTACAAAGAGCTGCATGAATTTCAACCCTTGCATTGCAATCTAGGACTTCAGTAGTAAGTATACTACGTATTATGAGGTTGGGGGGTGGGTCTACCACGCACTGTATTATACCTCACATGTGCCCATAAGACTTTGCACCATTGTTTTTACATGTAATTTACACTCCCAGTATTATAATAAGAGATCAGTCGTACCATTGTTTGTCTTTTTTTTTCATGAAGTGCTTTTGCATGGCCTGAAACTGTTCCAGTTGCAACTAGTTCAATTCCATTTAGAAAGGGAGCTGTGAGGAGGAATTCAGTATTGAAGCAGATTAATTCAGTCTGGCACACCTGTCACATTTGCTGATTGCTACATCTGAGGGAAAGCCGATAGAATTGTGTGTTTTATAGTTGTTCAGAATTAAGACTTTAATGTGATGTTTACATGCCATATTGTCAAAATGTTGCATCATAATGCACATCGTAACTATAACAACTGTGGTATGATATCTGCATGGTGTCTATCCATCAGGTGGATATGAAGCTGGTCAAATCATCTGTGATACATTTGGTTGGGAGTCGATGGGGCAAGAGTTGAGGTCCAATGACAAAACAACAGATTTGACCCAATTACAGCATGGAAACCGTGCTTTAGCTTCAAAGGACATGAGGAAATCGCAGGGTGAGACTTGATTGAAACGATTAAAGCAATCAGCTGCTGTCTAACCAGCGTGCACAGTATGATTGAGTTTTGATGTGACTTGTGTGTATGCCTTTGCAGACAGAGGAATGGTTCACTCAGAGGAATCTCGGCTCGCCAACCTTCTGCGGCGCGTCTCCAGAGAGGATGATCGCGATCGCAGGCTGGCCACCCTCAAACAGATGAAGGAGTTCATCAGTCATGCTGAAAGCAAAGTGGTAATTCCATGTGCACTACTTTATATTTCTGTCAGATACTGCCTGGTTTTTTCACTGCTTTTAAACTCCAATCAGTGAAAATTTACGTTTGGCAATCAATCAATATTCACCAACTGCTTGAGAAGGTTGTTGGTGATGGTATTTAAGAGTGATGAGTCATGTCGTCCTCCTTTAGACCCTGGTGAAACAGCTGGACACCATCCTCAGCACCCTGAATGACATTTTGAACGAAAGGTAATTGCACATCATCAGAGTGGTTTGCCATTATAGACACTGAAAATACTCACCATGATCTGTATGTACACTGTTCAAACATCATCTTGAGTCAAAGTTTTCATTTTATCTCAATGAATCGACTTTTTGTGCCATTTTCTTAGGTTGTGTGCCTTCTGATTTTGCTAATGTAAAATATGTACCGTGGATCAAAAAGGTTGTGGAAACACCATTCTACACAAACTTAAGAATGACTACTTTGTATTCAAATTTAAATTTATTTACAGTAAGACAAGAAGATAAATAATTGAATCTGAATAACTAATTTGATACATCAGAAGCGCCACAGTTTTCTCTGTTTTATCACTCTGTTGGTTTCTGTTTCTGTCTCACCCTCTTTTTCCCGTCTTAACACTCACAGTAGTAAGCTTCTGGGGGAACTGCGTCAGGATGCGGCAGCTTGCCTGGGTCTGCTTTGCACAGTGCTAAGCTACGAGGCCGAGCGCATTTTCAAATGGCTGTTCCTCAAACTGAGTTGCTGTGGTCGTGATGAGGTGAAGCTGCTCTACCTTGTGGCAGCACATCGTGCTCTTGAGGGTGCCGGCGAACGGAAAGCCTTCTCACATGTGATGCAGGTGATTTGAAGCTGAAAACCAGATTTTTGTTGTTCAAAATGTTACATCAATCTGACCAAAGCAAATTACATGTAACCTGTCTCAATATGAGCCATTGATATGTTGGTCATGACTGAATTGTTCTGGATTTCAGATGGTCATGAGCAACCTGCAGACTATTCTGGAAAACGTTGATACGCCAGAGCTACTTTGTCAGAGTGTGAGGTGCATTCTCCAAGTGGCACGATGCTACCCTCATGTCTTCAGCACCAACTTCAGGGTGAGTGGCTCTACATGCTTGAAACGCATATTGACAGCCTTTGATTATATTAATTGATGGACATTGGATTGAAAGTCTATGCTCTATATGTTAAGTTGCTTATTGAGACGTCAGAGTGACTTGAAAGTTGAACATCTTTGAAAAGCTAACCACTGCTCTTCATATTACTGATGAAATGCAGCATACACATTTTAGATGTATACTGAGTTATGACCGATTACAAAGAGTGATTTCTTAATTTCCACCACATTGATAATTGTGAATATGAGGTTATCATGTTCTTTGGTAAGTAGTCATCCCAACCTTTTTTCATTTGAGCACATTTCATTTGACTGAGAGCAGAAAATGTAATTTTTAGAATAGAAATTGCTTGCAACATACCAGTATTTTAAGTAGAGATTAGTTGTAGAAAATTTTGATTTAAGTTTCACCTCAGCTCAGCCATGTTCTGTAGCTTTGTTCTTTTTATGAAATCACTGCATTCTGTTATTTACTATGAACAGATTCCCAACTTCTTTTGGAAATGGGGTTGCTCTGTAAATCAAAGTAACTTTTTGTTGTTGTTGTTGTTGTTGTTGTTGTAATTCTAGGACACCGTGGACATCTTGGTGGGATGGCACATTGACCACACACAGAAGCAGTCGCTCACTCAGCAGGTGTCTGGTCAGTGAAAACACACATCATCTCTGAACAGCAGTGAGACTATTTACTGGAAAGTTATCAGTATAAGCCGCAACGTTTTATCTCGCGCTGTGAGGTCTGCGGTATGGTTTATTCAGAGAGGTTTATCAGCTGACGGCCACAGGGGGGCAGTTAAGAGGGAAGTGCAAAAGTTTGACCAAGGTGGGGAAAGTTATCATGCCGAGGAAGACGCAACCGGTCGTTTGGTTTTGGATTGTGAACTGTCATTTTGAGGGGGTGGGGGGGTGCGCGTCTTCGATTAAAACTGTGTTTAACAAAATCTTGTTTTGATTTTCTTTCTCTGAGTTCAGGCTGGTTGCAGAGTTTAGAGCAGTTCTGGGTTGCAGACCTAACATTCTCCACCACGCTCCTGGGGCAGTTCTTGGAGGACATGGAGGCTTATGCCGAGGTGAGCAGACTCATCTTATGTTGTACAAACGGCCTTTCATTCTCTTCCACTGAAATTCTGAAATGAAATTCATGAAGTGCACTCCTCTCTTCTCTATTTTTTGAAATACGTTTTACCAAATATTGTACTTTTAATCAGCCCATCAGAGTGATGTAATTCATTACAAAGTGTATCGAACATGCTGTATTTTAAACATGCTAGCAAGAGCCTCCTGCCTCTGACTGAATCTTTTTTTTTTTTTCAGGATTTGAGCCATGTGGTGTCCGGTGAGACATTTGATGAAGACATCCCCCCTCCCACAGTCTCCCTACCCAAATTAGCCGCTCTGTTGAGAGTGTTCAGCACAGTTGTGCGCAGCATTGGGGAAAGATTCAGCCACACCAGAGGCCCACCCATAACTGAGGTCTATGTGAATGATGTAAGTGTGTGTGTGTATACATTTACATATCACAAAATATTTATATTTTACATATTGTTTTATCTATTTGTTTTATATTATTTTGTTTCCTTTGTTTTGTTTTGTACACAAAGTGTACATGTATTCAAGTACCTTTGTAAATTGTGCAATTTCTGACCTTTCTAAATGGTGTGTATCATTTCATTCCAGGTTCTGAATCGGGTTTTGGCCTGTGTAACTACAGCCAAGCAAATTCAGTTTTCTGAGGCAGTCCTGACAGCTGGGAATGAGTGTGTTGGAGTGTTACTGGCCAGTGTGGAGCCCTGCGGTCATCTCATGGATGCTATCCTGGCCTATGGCCTGGACCAGCTGGGCCGTTGCCTGGCCTGTGGTTCGGACTACAACCTGTCCGTGCTCGGCCTTGTTACACTGGTAAAGTCATACTAGCGGATTGTTGTACTCAAAAGCCATCAACTGAAAACACATTTAGCCATTGCAGTGCGTGCGTAACATTGAAGTACACGTGTGACAATTTCAGATTGTTGACCAGATCAATACCAAGCTTCCTGTGTCATTTGTCGACAAACTGCTGGCACCAAGCTCACAGCTACTGGAACTACGTTTTCATCGAGAAAAAGAGGCGAGTGTGAGCACGTGTGTGTGTTACTCTGCTTCAAATTCCAATGCTTGCTCAGCTGGTTTGCTGTGGGTTAGATACAGTTTTGCTTTTAAATCAGCTGCATGATGAGCAGCCAGGATGGCCAGTAATGCGTTGTGCTTTTCTCACAGGTCATGTCTGCTGTTCATGGTGTGTACCAGGCATTGCTTGGCCTGAAAAACATTCCAACACTGGAAGCAGCTTATAAACTGGTTCTAGGTGAGATGGCATGTGCCATGTCCAGCCTCCTGGCCCCTGTGCAGCCGGCCGATGGCGGCTCTGCCCTGGACAACCCCTGCTCCAGCATTCAGCATCCTGTCTTTGCCTCCATCACTCTGCCTCCAGAGAAGGCACAGTTCATTCTTATATTCAATCTCAGTACCCTCACCACTATTGGAAATACCAAGAACTCTTTAATTGGGGTGAGTTACTCCCCATTTGGATTTCAATGACACCTTTAACATGTGTTGCCCCATCATTTGCATGTTCAGCACCAATCACAGGATTTCCATGTGTCTCAAGTTTCAAGGGCAGCTATGCTATGCTAGAAACTTGTAAAATCATGACCTACATTTTTATAAAAAAGCACTCGTACAGTCAACGTATAGTCAACGCAGTGTGAAAATTGATTTGATGTGTCAGCTTCTCTTGTTGAAATGTGTATATTGAAATGTAAGTGTTTTGTTGTTTCAGATGTGGGCTTTGTCCCCGACAGTCTTCGCTCTTCTCAGTCAAAATCTGATGCTGGTTCATTCAGAACTTGCAGTCCACTACCCCGCCATCCAGTATGCTGTGCTATACACACTCTACTCGCACTGCACAAGGTAACGTACAGTACATATGCATAGCAACAATGAATTAAAATGTAACTGTCTGTTGAAAACCAGTCAGTCTGATGTGATGGCCTCTACCTGTATACTGTCATGTACAAAGCTTGCTCTGTAAAATGTGAACATTTATGCAATACTATGTTGCAGGACCCACTTTTTTTGGGTACCAAATGGCTTTTCCATTTTTTATTTTACTCGTTTTCCTAAACGGTTCTTTTGTTTTCTTTCTCCATCAGTGTGTTTTTACACATCTGACTATTTACTTTGCCAATGTTGCCACGGAGGAGCTTGTTTTACCTTCCCTGCTGTAATGGAACCTACCATAAGAATGCGACAACACCCTTAATCTCTTGGAGGGGAAATTGCAATTTTTACACTTTTGTTAATTGATTCAAATACACACATGCAGCAACATGTGCATTTCCATATCCACAGGTATGAGTGGTCAGGGTTGATGAGGGTTGCCATGATATCTGATCCAGCAATCTTCTCTCCTTTAATTTCCTGTATGGCATGATCAACAGATTAATAAAGTACTTGCCTTCTCCCAGTTCTACGTAAGCTCAAGTAGCCTCTCCTCTGTGTCTTTTTTTTTTTACCAGACATGATCATTTCATCTCATCCAGCCTGTCTTCATCCTCCCCTTCATTGTTTGATGGAGCTGTCATCAGCACTGTCACTACGGCAACCAAGAAGCACTTCAATACACTGCTGAGCCTTCTGGGGATCCTGCTGGTGAAGGAGCACCTCTATCCCGAGGCCAGGTCCTTTGATGCACCCAAACATGTGCACATCATAGGGATGTTGTCTAATTATGTATGTTGGAGTGTTGATTGTAATTTTCTTTGGTGGTTTGATGTTTAGGAGGTTGCTCCTGACATGGGCTCAGGAAATCTCTCTGTTGATGAAAAAATCGGACACCTATAGTCCGTTGTTCTCCCTACCCTCCTTCACCAAGTTCTGCAAGGGTCTGCTGGCAAACGGTGAGACCACATCCCCTACATTTTATGACACAACAATGAAATAATATTTCCCTGGTCAGGCACTGACAGTGGCATACAGGCAGCCTATCATTGTGTGATTAGGTCTCCATGTATTGCCAAAACATTTTGCAGTGGCTCACTTTAGCACGGGTAGTACCGTAACATTTCGTTGCACTAGTTGAAATGACAATAAAGGACATTCTTTTCCATTAATAAGTGATCCTGAAACTATTTATCACACATGTATGAGATGTGCTGATTTGTTGCATTGATGTTGTAGAAGTGTGATCTTGCCTTTTAAAATATTCTGTCATTGTCTCTGACTATCCAGCCTTGAATGAAGACCAACTGATATGTCTTCAGACCTGCAGCAGTCTTCAAGTCCTATCTTCCTCACTGTCATCTGAACTTTTACAGAGGTAATAACATCTCTCACATACACCCACCCATCACTCTGCCAGTCTCACTCACTTCTACACCTTAAATGTTGCTCATTAATGCAAATAGCTCCTAAAAGCATTTCACATTGTTGAAATTCAATACGTATGAGCATGTAGAGGGGTCAAGGCAACTTGCTGAAGTCCAGACTGAGCATCAATATGGAGACAAAGGAAACTCAAAGACTTTGAATGTCGCTAATTTACCTGGGTTGAGTTTTTTCAGGAACTGTAGATATGCTGGGATTTTCCCATACAACTGTAGGGTTTACACAAAATGGTCTGATAAAGAAACCATTGAGCAACAGTTGTGTAGCAACAGCTCAGACTGGTGGTGTTGGAGTAATGGTTGAGGGGGTAGATGTGTAGCCGACAAATCTGCAGCAACGACTGTCTCGTAAATATGGAACAAATTATCTGAAGAATGTTTCCAACACCTTTTTTGAAAGTATACCTAGAAGAATTAAGGCAGTTCTGAGAGCAGTAGGAATCCAACCTTCTAATGTGTGTGTGTGCATTCACTTGCATACACATCAAATAGTCCCAGGCACATGGTGTATTGATGTTGTGTATTTGTTAGGTGTGTAGATGTGTGCAGAGTTCAGCTGGTCCACTCAGCAGTGAGGGTGAGGCAGGCCTACAGCAAGCTGCTGAGGACAATTCCTGTGGATGTGGCCCTCAGGTAAGACTTCAGCACACATGGACTTAGAAAATCTGATTTATTGCTTAACAGATCATATGTGATTTTTATATCAAATATGTCAGATAACATTCCCATTGTTTGAGTGTTTGAGACTGTTTTAGTGGTTAAGTAGTTAGACAAGCCTCTATAGACTGATTTGAAAATGGGTCAGATTACTTTGTGATGATATAAAGATTGAAATGAAATGACTAATTCAGATTGTGTGTGTGAGCGTGCAATTTCGATAAATTGGTTTTATTTTGTCTTGCTTTTGTGCATCTCCACAGTCACCATAACCATCCTGAATTGAGGGAGATTTCACAAGGGATCCGCCACCATATGAGTCGAGCACCAAGCACCACCTTCCACCCTCAGGACTTCAGTGATCTCATCAGCTTCATCTTATATGGAGTTCTGCACAGAGGAGGGTATGTGTCAACACAGAAGATGTTTTTTTTTTTTTTGGCATGAGCCATAATTTATGCACCACTACAAATATGTGTGGAGTTGAATGGATATGGTCATTTTTATGAACTGCAAAATATAAACCCTCAGGAAGTTGGTTCAACAGTTTTCACTGTTAAGAAAATGTTTGTTTCATGGCCTGCATGCATTGACCAGCTTGCAATATCACTGTTTTGCCATCTACAGCAAGGATCCATGGCTGGAGCGACTGTACTTCAGCTGCCAACGACTGGAGAAACGGGATAGTCGCAGCAGTGTGGAAGGCATGGGGCCATTTGTGGTTCCACGAGCCCTCTTGAAAACTGAGGTAGTGCTCTGGCAATGGGCAGTGTGGGAGGCGGCTCAGTTTACTGTGCTGTCTAAGCTGAGAACACCACTGGGACGAGCTCAGGACACCTTTCAGACCATTGAGGGTAAAACTCTATCCTGACAATCCATGTGATATTTTTAAAAGCTTGATATTTTACAGCTATTGCCTTCAGTGTCATTGGGGAAACAGCTGACCACTCTTGCCTCATAGGTATGATTCGGAGCCTTGCTGCTCACAGTGTGAACCCTGAACAAGATGTGGGGTCATGGGCTGGAACTGGAGTTGATGGAGATGGCCACCACTCCAATCAACTGCGCCTCGCTTTACTCCTGCAGTATCTGGAGAACTTGGAAAAGCTCATGTACAATGCCTATGAAGGCTGTGCCAACGCTCTCACTGCCCCACCAAAGGTAACGTGGGTGTGGAGGGTATAAGATATTCAAATCGCTTCAGAATTCATTCTTCTAATCATATCTGAATTCTCTCTCTTTCCAGGCTATCCGCACGTTCTTCTACACCAACCGTCAGACCTGCCAAGACTGGCTGACAAGAATTCGCTTGGCACTGATGCGAGTAGGTCTGTTGTCGGGTCAGCCAGCAGTGACTGTTCGCCATGGCTTCGATCTGCTCGCAGAAATCAAGAACACAGCCTCTCAGGTCAGTTGTGCCAAATGGGTTCATCCTGTTGTGGTTTTCCTCCTAACACTTAATTGTGGTTAATGAAGTATGGTATGAAATGACTATTGTGTCATGTATTTGACGAGCTGTACTGGTAATTGTGAGATAATGGTGCAATGATTTCTCTAAAAGTGTTGTTGGAATTCCAATTGTCCCATCACTTCTGACTGGAGGGTTTTCCTGCCATTGTTCATCAGGGACCAGAGCTGGAGGTTCCTGTGTTGCTGCTGGCAGAGGCTCTCTGTGAGCTCCGTTGTCCTGAAGCCATCCAGGGCCTGTTAGCCTGGAGCCTCTCCTCAGCTGGCCGGAGCCTCGGCTGGCTGGGGTCCGTCGCTCTGCAGGCAGAGGGACGGTAAGAATGAGAGAAGGTGTACTAGATCATAACTGGAAACAGTCAAGGTTAATTAACCAGAAGTTAAAATCACATAGTATGAAGATATCTCCACTGTTCTGTGTGTCATGTCAGTTCTGGCCTGCCTTGGTTTCAGTGCTGTTCTTTCTTCTGCAAGGCCTTTGAATGTCCCACATCACTGGATCGATAAAGCACTTGCTGACCTGCTTAGATTATGGAGAAGCTAGCGATACAGTCGACACTTTTTTCCCGCTAATCTTGATACATGAGTTGAACAGATTCCGGAGAAAAATTCCAAAATAAATCACTGTTAATCTCATAGACCTTAATTTCTACAATTGTTGACTCTCCATCCTTGGTCACACATAACTTGATTCTTAGCTTAGTTGCCTGCATTTCCTACTTAAGAGCATAGTCGATGAACCAACTCTCTGGATCATTTTAGGACAGGGGTCGTCAACCCAAAATGTTGAAAGAGCCATATTGGAGAAAAAAGTAAAAAACAAACCTGTCTGGAGCGCAAAAAAATTTAAAAGCCTTATATAAGCCTTATTAATGAATCAAATATTTATTTTTAACACTTTTACAGCATTGGAAAGCAATAAGAATATTTGTGTCAGATTTTGCCTCCCAGAAAAACCATATTAAAACAAAAATTTTTCCATTCTTTATCCATTGTCACACATTTTTGAAAATTCCCCAGGGAGCCACTAGGGCGGCGCTCAAGAGCTGCATGCGGCTCCAGAGCCGCGGGTTGCCGGCCCCTGTTTTAGGATGTTATATTTTCTTTTGAAACTCTAATCCTTTTTAACAATTTACAGAGAAGCAGATTGTTCAAATGAGAGGGGCAGCATTCTACTATTGTTTAGGGTAGGCTAGATTGCACATGAGTGTATCAGCATAATGTTGGTTGTACTCAATCTATGCAGTAGTTGTACACTGTCAGTATAATTAACACTGCAATGTAACTCGCAAGCCCTGTCTGAAATTCAGGTTTCCAGGTTCATTCTCGATAACTAGATGG
This sequence comes from Carapus acus, assembly GCA_900312935.1. Lineage (NCBI taxonomy): Eukaryota > Metazoa > Chordata > Actinopteri > Ophidiiformes > Carapidae > Carapus > Carapus acus. Next base: position 2,234 of record OMPJ01015928.1, on the reverse strand, counting down.
AGATTAACATATCTGTTTGTTTCACGCAGTCTGTCTCTCTCTTTTTGTGTCTCTCTTACTGTTTCTCTGTGTCTTTGAGTCTAGTTTTGAGAAGGCAGCTATGGACTACCAGGATCATCTCTGTGCAGTAACAGGGATGGACTTGGGCATCCGAGCCTCTGATTGCAATGCCCTCAAACTCTCCAGCACCAACAGCCCTAAACACGCCAGCAATGGTAAACACTTTGGAGGTCAATCTCATGTGTGGCATTGTCCCTGTATTTGAAAGAAAACTAGTCATGTGGTTGTCCATCTAACAGGTGAAGGCAGAAAGACAGTGTTGCTGAAGTCAAGCGAGTGTTCTCCAGAGGTGATGAACTTTGTGGCCAACAAAGCCTGTCAGTGCTATGTGGCGCTTTGTGATTGGGCATCTGTGAAGGAGTGGCAGGCCAACATCCATACCCTCAAGCAGAACAGCAGCAATCCCACTGGGATTCACCTGAAGACAGACTTGAACTACATACAAGCTTTGTGTCGATTTGAAGAGGGAGATTTAGATGAATGTGGAGCTCAACTGGAACTTCTACCTGGAGAGGACTACAGCTCCCTGAGCACCACCATCAAGGACAAACTGGGTTAGTTTACCCAGTTAGTCTTAACATATCTAAACTCTCATTTTTATGTTTATAGATATACACATTTCAAGGAGAGACCTGTTATATTGTCTGAAACTTGGCTCAATCTTTCATCACCTTTCAACCTCAAAAATGTCGCCCTTGTGTTTGTGCCAGATCTGAAGAAGTTGCTCCCATCAATGAGCCCCGATCCATCTGAACTTCAGAGAGCGATTGAAGTGCAGCTCCTCCGCTGTTCTGTGAGTGCCATGACAAAAGCCAATCAGCAGCTGGAGCAGAGAGGTGCAGCCAATGCCGAGTGAGTTGCATCGTAAAACCGTCATTGATCAACTAGTTAACATGAGCAGCACAAACTAAATGTCTGTGGTGATGTTATAGTACTTTGGTGCGCTGCCTGAAGCAAACTGGGCGAATATGCCTGGGTCCTCTTCGTCTGTCGACACTGATGCTGTCTGATGGTCTACCCACACTACCGACTCTTCAGCTCCACTGTACTTCTACCCTGGAGAACACGCTGACTGGACAGGAGGTATACAAGATGACAAAGTGGGGGCACCTACAATTTGCTCAATGTCCAATTGCATATGAGTGAGAAGACGGAAATGATGAGACAGACATGCAGACTAGTGTAATTGGAATGAAGGAAGAGGAAGTGAATGCAGATCAAGATTAGGATGTACAGACATGATAGCTAAGTGGATGAAACAAGTTTTTAGACATTAGTTTGAATCCCATTTTTTTGTGTTCATTTTTTGTTTTTCTAGGACTGTGTGATTCCTCTGTTCAGTGAAGCCCTCAGCTCTTGTAAGCAACAGAATGTCCAACCTTTCCTTCATGCCCTTAGATACAGTTTATTCCAGAGAGAACTCCTCCACAAACTCAAGGGTAAATTCCTGTGTACACACTTTTTAAAAATATATTTACGCTTTTCGTTGCTAAATGTTTGTTGTGCAGGTTGAATGTAACTGGTTGAGTACCCCACATGCACACACATGCAGCAGGAGTAGTTTTTATCTGCACAATCTGTCAATACTACAGTTTCTCCTGTACTGGTATTTCCTGGGAGATGGTAGTGTGTGGAAGCAGGGTGATACACACAGTGAAGGATGTCTTTTTTGTCCTTTTGTCCTCTGGTCCAGCCTCCTGTTCCTGCATCGACAGTCACCTTATGGAACTTTGTCTTACTGCTGTCAAATTTGCCCGCAAAAGGGGAAACATCTCGTTGGCATTTCGTCTACTCAGCCAATGCAGAGATGGACTTAATAAAGGCGATCAGGAGGATGATCTTCATCTAGCCTTCAAGCGTCTCACTCTAGAGGGCACTCTTGGGGAGAAATGGGGTCCAGAGCTACAAATGGAGAAGGCCAAAGTCTTCAGAACTGCAGGTAGATAGTGTGGAATGATAGAAGAGAAAATGAATATACATTCATACATCATACATATATACATATAGATATAGATAGATACACTTGCTTTTGTTGACATCAGATATTTACATATAAGATATTAAATGTTTTCTTCATTTTCACTGAAGCACTCAGAGCATGTCTGTACCCACAGGTCAGTCCACGACAGCCATGGAGATGCTCAGCAAGGCGGCCCTTTCTTACTGCAATGCAG
>OMPJ01015927.1:14244-27005 GCA_900312935.1 Carapus acus | reverse complement strand
AACCGGACGCGGAGCCGACCACCAGCAGCCCCCATCGCCACAAACGCTCGACACCACAAGAGGGCGTGGCCAGACTGCAGGTGGGAGGTGTTCAGGGAGGATGTTGATCTTCTCTATTTCTGCTGTGCTACAAAATACCCCTGTAACGTTGTGTTATTTGTGTACTGCTGTATATTTGGGCTGCTCTCATTCTGTTCTCTGACCTCCAGGTACGCGTGGACTGTTCCTCGCGTCACGTCCTGCAGCGAGGCGGCAGCGCCGCCTCCCTGCACAACACCTCGCTCAGACACACCATCTTCCAGCTGATGATCCACACACTGGACCCGCTGAGAGAAGGTACCAGAGCACAGGGAGGAGATAGAGCAGCGCTCTGCACTGAGAGGATGAGACGCCTCGCCTCACCTCACCTCACCTGTGCGTCCTCACACGGGGGTCACGCAATGCTGAGGAACATCTTAAGAGGGATTCAGGCACCTTGTTTGACCTGAGAGAGACAAAAGTCCAGGATGTGGGCCAGGGACATACAGTATTGGTTTGTCTCAATGGTCCAAATCTATCACATGGGAAACACAATTTCATAAGATAAGATAAGATAAGATAAGATACCATACCATACCATACCATACCATACTATACCATACTATACCATACCATACCATACTATACCATACCATGCCATGAGATAAGATAAGATAAGATAAGATAAGATAAGATAAGATAAGATAAGATAAGATAAGATAAGATAAGATACCACACCACGCCATGAGATAAGATAAGATAAGATAAGATACAATACCGTACCATACCATGAGATAAGATAAGATACAATAGGATAAGATAAGATAAGACAAGATAAGATAAGTTATTTCCAATGTTCCCTCAATGATGTGTAGCACGAAATGTGTGTGACACACACAAAGCATTATAATGAAAGTGATTAAGATAAGATAAGGTACAATACCATATCATACCATACCATGAGATAAGATAAACTGAGATAAGATAAGATAGGATAAGATAAGATAAGATAAGATCGGTCATTACTCTGTTCCCTCAATGGTGTGTAACACGAAATATGTGTGACACACACAAAGCATTATAATGAAAGTGTTTTAGATAAGATAAGGTACAATACCATACCATACCATACCAATGCTATATCATGAGATAAGATACACCGAGATAAGATAAGATAAGATAAGATAAGTTTTTATTAGATAAGATATGTTCTATTACACTCAGTCATTACACTGTTCTCTTGATGGTGTGTAACACCAAATGTGTCACACTCACAGCTATATGATGAAAGGGATTAATCGTTGAACATTTTCATGTGCAAGATGCAAAATTTGAAAAAAGCAAGCTTAACAACCCTGCTACATGTTTATGTACATGCGCTCAAGTACCTGTGTGTGCATGTGTGTGTGTGCGTGTTCTGCGACAGCCTTATGTCTGTGTGTACCTCCCCCCGGCTTGGTGATTCGTCACGTTTACGTTGCATCTGCTCGTGCAGACTTTATCTCCCCTTATCTGTCCCCTCTGCCGTCTCTCAGCTGTCCGTCTGAGTGACCTTCAGCCCCCCTCCGGGCTGCACTTGACCAAAGGTGATCCTTAAGCAGCTTTTCACCGCGGCCTAACAGAAGCTGGAACACAGCGAGCCCATTAATATGAGCCTGAGCGCCTCCGCAGACCCTTTTGGCCTCCCAGTAAACACGTCGAGCGCTGGAACTCATACCTGCTCAGCGTAACGCTCACATGGACCGATATCAAGCTGCTGCATGAATATTCATCTCACACCTGTATGCATATCTAGATACACCTTAAGGGGGCATGTAGCCACTTGTTGCTTTCATCCCTGTAATTGACTCAGATCAGGCAACGCAGACACAGAGCACCTCTTGTTTTGCTAGAACAAAGACATTCAGGCAATCCTCAAGAAGCTGCAGCAATGGTTGATCGGTCCCCTCTGTCCTCTAAAATTCTGTCTGTGAACTCTGAGGTTCCAGCTGGACCTCCTCCACCAGGCCGCTGTACTTTATGGGATAATTGCTTGATTGATGCCGAGTGCTCTCCGAAAAGACAAACTCCTTGCTGTGGTTTCCTCTCCCCTAGAAACGGCCCTCAGGGCGGCACTTAAAACCTCTAACCCGACCAAAAATAGACGAGGTAAGAAAGGTAACCGGTGTGTTGTCGCTGTTTTATTGTGATTTGTGGTGGAGTCAGTGTGGTGGTGTGTTAGTGGTGCAGTGGTACCCAACCACTGGGCTCCAGTTTGTGGACAGATTATGATATTTTTCTAAACAAACCTGGTAGCAAACCTCTCACTCCCAAAGATTCCCCCAGAATCCTCAGGAAAATCAGATGTCCTCGGAGGGTAAATGTGGGCGGACAATTTGAAATGGACTTCTGGGTGGGGACAGGGATCAACAGGAAGGCAGGCACAAACTTCAAAAAAAAACAGGAAGTGGACAAAACACAGACAAAACACAAACACACATGACACAATTATCACTTTGTTACTCAACTGTGTAAATGAATTGACGTAGTAACTATATGTTATGTCACATCATATTCTGTCCTGTGGTTACTTATAAACAGTCCACCCAAGTTCAACAAGTTTGATACAGATGGGATGCTGCTTTTTGTGCGATTGTGCCAAGAATTGAAAAAAAAAAAAAAAAAGTAACCTGGTACAGTATCAAATTTTCTAGTGTCCTATAATCTGTGTCGGGCTCCTCAGTGGTGACAAGATGAGTCTAAATGCAGTGGTGGCAACTCCTGTGTGTGTGTGTGTGTTCCCACCAATCAATCAGGGATGTCCTTTAACGGCGATGTCACAGGTGAGGAGTCAGTGCAGAGGAAAGGAGACGAGTCAGAGCAGAGGAAAGGTGAGATGGCTGAAGCCGTGTTGTCGTTGGTGTTGCATGGATGTGGTGGCCCACTTGGCTCACTGATGTGCTTTCGCGGTGTTGTGTGTGTTCGTGTGTGTTCGTGTGTGTGTGTGTGTGTGCGTGCGCGTGTGTGTGCGAGCAGCATGTCGCCGTTGCATCTGGAGATTGTAACGAGTCTGAAAAAACAAAAAAGGAACGATTTAGCTGAGGCCATTTGAGAGATTCTTCTCTTGATTGCAGCCAGAAACAAAGTCAGACCACTCAGAGTCCCACCAGCTGGGACATTAGAGAGCCAATCACAGCGCTCCGGAGGTGAGTGTGTGTGTTTGTATGTGCGCGTGTGTGCGTGTCCTATTTGTTTACCGTCTGCTGTTGTTATCAATCAGGCCTTTTGCCAGTTTATCAGAACAACTCAAGCATTTCTTGTACCAACTTCTTTTTTATTTTGTTTTTATCTTATTTCATTTAATTCTCAAGTTTGATATACGCGCTTCAAGTGTTCAAAAGATGAAAATCAGATGATTATACCGGCCAATCACATTTGAGGTACTTAATCATATCCAAGGCACTTTCAAAGGTGGATAACAATCATAATCAGGGTACAAGATTGTTTGTACTTATCTCGGTTAAACTATATTGTCTAAATGACCCCATCAACATACTCTTAATGGCTATGACTAAACACAAACAGCAGCAGATTTAAGGACCCACATCAAGAGTAACTGCCAGCTAATAAGGTACCAAATTAAAACAACTGAGGCAGTCGTTACTTTCTCCATCTTTAATAGCATTTTGTTTTTAATGTAATTTTGAGGTAATGGACGTTTATTCAAGCTGATTTTTACTTATGCATCCATCTGTTGCAGCAGTAACACTGTTTGGCATGGGTACGAGTGAAATCACAATCGCGATGGACACGCTTTCAACTGAGAAATATTCATGGACCTGCTCCATCACGATTGGTCCATTAAAGTCCCAAACAGTGGAGGAAGATTGGAGCATTTCCATTCTAAAAACAGAAAACATAATTACACTGGATCCTCTGCACACATCAGTTCAAATTCAAGCAACGTGATCCATAATTTGTATTAAAAAAAAAAACAACAACAACACATCACTGATCTGAATCTGAGTGCCTCCCTCTCTTATTTGCACGTATTCAACCGTACAATTGTACATCTTCTGCTCTCAGGTGGCGTCATTGTGTCCTTTGGAGCATATTCAAAATAAACAACAGTAAACACTCGCTTCTGCGGGACAAGAGATTTGACCAACCTGTAAACAATATTTTCTCTTCCTCCTGCTAAATGTCAGTTTATGGGCTGAGGATTGTAGATTTGGGCACAGTGAAGCAAGCAGAGTGCTGCATAATCAGCTGTGTGTGTGCGTGTGTGCATGCGTGTGTGTGCTTGCGTGCGTGTGTGCTTGAGTGATGAGGTGCTTCAAACTCTATCTCAGAGAAAAGTGGGGCCACACTGAGACTGAAGTGGCCTCGGCAGCCTGAATCAATCAGCCTGAGGATTAACATGGAGATGGGAGCGTGTGTGTGTTCATGTGCGCGAGCGTGTGTGTGCGTTCTCTCATAGAAAAGCATATTTATATCGCCGTCGCTCCCATCATCCTCGTCTACGCTTCACACCGCCAAACAATGCGTTAATAACAACGTCATTGTAGAATTCTGTGTGATTTACTGTAATTAGTGTATTAATAGTGGTATTGATATCTCCATTAATTAGATTTGTAGCCTTAGAATCAATTTCGTCATCCTGAAAACAATAATTGCAGCAACGTCCTTAGGAGTAAAGGGACACATTTTAAACTTAAATGTTTACCTGGTGTGGTCATTGTTTGTATACGACTTTTGAGAATACAAATAAAGTCAGAGTGAGCCAGTTCAGTGCCTAAAGTGATACTCTGCTCTGGAATTTGCTTGAGGTCGGGCGCCTCAGGTCACCGTCGATCTAAAAAACCTTGAGACAGAAAAAGAAAAGCGAGGCTGAAGCAGCTGTGCTGTCAGATGAGACAGTATCCTACGTTTGGGAGCGCCTAATTCCTGTAATTTTCTGTGCTCGGCTCTCTTTATTTAGCTGATGACATCCATCCCCTGACAAAGGCCGAGCACGTCGCTCCTGCCGTGGCACCAGGGGGCGCCACAGAGGGACCCTCCACCTCTCAGCGCGCCGAGGCCTCCGAGAAGACATCCGAGCAGCCCGAGAACGCGCAGGCGAGACGGGGGGTTCACTTGTGGATGTTTCTTTTTGGCCGATTTCACCGCAATATATTTCATGATGCATTCAAACACCTGTTTGAAACGTTGTGTTTGGCAGGGAGCTGCTGCAGCCTCGGGGGCCTCCGGCGGGGACAGCGGGGACGACGACAGCGGGGACGAGGAAAGCTCTGAGTCCTCTGAGAGCGATGGCGAGGACGAGGAGGGCGATGGGAAGGATGGGGAGGGGAAGGACGAGGAGGACGAGGAGGACGGAGACGAGAACGAGCCTCTGTCCTTGGAATGGCCGGACAGCAGACGCAAGCAGGCCACCTACCTCTTCCTCCTCCCCATCGTCTTCCCCCTGTGGCTCACCATCCCCGACGTTCGCAACCCGGTCAGAGTCCCTTTGTTTTTGACCCGGGTTGACACAGAATATGCCGTGATGTACTGTATGTTTTACTCCTTGCATGCCCTCTAGTGGATTTAGTATGTAACATTCCAGATTGTCCCAATTGGCAAGAAATCAGTGGCTACAAGCATTTTGTGGCTTGTATCTGACATGAGCAATTGCTATCTAATTCAGTAAAATTTGATATTATAATATTTCCCACATCTGAACGCTGAGCTGAAACAGGACATTTGTGAGACGATATTGATGTCTTGTCTTTGCTAATTTTGTCTTATTCAGACATCCAAGCGCTACTTTGCTCTGACGTTCATTGGCTCCATATTCTGGATCGCCATCTTCTCTTATTTGATGGTTTGGTGGGCTCATCAGGTAGGTTTGGTTGCTTTAGAGATTAGTGTTGGTAGTAGAAGTGGGACTCAGGGGACACTGAGACTGGAAAGTATTTCAAAATAATGCACATGCAAATCCAAAAGTTGTATGTCTAGACATTTAACATCGTGCTTTAGATGTCTATCCTTAATTTTTGCAAATGATTGCAAGTAGCGACACCCCTGATTCAAGTTGAAGGATTGTCCCGCCTTAAATCCCGCCCCTCTTGTGCTCCGATTGGCCAATTGGACACAATGTCAACATAAGATTACTGTACGAATCCAGACAACAATACAATGTCATACAGGAATTTTTGAGAATGTAATGTAATGTAATGTACCCAAATGCAAATATCTATGCAAAATTAAGACAAAATGTTGTTTAAATCAAGAGGTCAACTCCATGGCTCCGTGTTCAAAGTCGAACTCAAGTGACACACTTGGATGCTGATCGTTCATCTGAGTGTGCTGATTTGCTATCAAGGTGGGTGAGACCATGGAAATCTCTGAGGAAATCATGGGCCTCACCATCCTGGCGGCTGGCACGTCCATCCCGGACCTCATCACCAGTGTGATCGTGGCCCGTAAAGGCCTGGGGGACATGGCCGTGTCCAGCTCGGTGGGCAGCAACATCTTTGACATCACCGTGGGGTGAGTGACACACAATTATCCGATAAATCTGGGCCACCATGCCCTCCACTGAGCAGCAACAAACTCAAAACACTTCTTAGACTGGTGCCAGGGTGTCCTTAACCAATAGAAAGATGTCTTACCCTTATCTGTCTCACATGTTTGAGTAGGGTGGGTGGTAGAGGTGCAGAGTAGCTTTCCAATATTTCTATCCTGTGCCAGCCTTCCGGTCCCGTGGCTTCTGTACGCTTCTCTCCACGATGGCAACCCGGTAACCGTCAGGTCCAACGGCCTTTTCTGTGCCATCGTGCTGCTCGTCCTCATGCTCCTCTTTGTCATCGCCTCCATCGCCACCTGCCGCTGGAGGATGAGCCGGATGCTGGGCTTCACCATGTTCCTGCTGTACTTTGTGTTCCTCGTGCTCAGCGTGCTGCTGGAGGAGCGATTCCTCATCTGCCCCATCTCCATCTGAGAGGAAAGAAAAGTACAAACGAAGTCCACGAGGCAGTGACAAGCTGTGGGATAAGCTAACACACCATTTGATGGAGAAATGTTGTGTGTGTTCTGGGGAGTAGCTTTTTCTTTGAAGAACTTTTTTCTACAAACCTTGCCTCATTGTGTCTCATCTGGTTCCAGTGTGTAGTCGATCAAACTAATGAGGCGTCATAAAAATACAATTTCTGTAATGGGGTTTATTTTGAATGACAAACAAATTCAATAAAAATCTTTTAAGGGACGCTGAATGACAATGACATTACATCTAGAAAAGGGAAAATATATTTAGCAATTTTGCGGACTTCTAGCTCCAAAGTTGTCAGATGCAGTGACATAAAATTCCGAAAGGGCAAAGGACAATTTTAATGTAATAATAATAACAATAACAATAATTAATTTGGATTGTGATTATTATTATTATTATTATTATTATTATTATTACCATTATTATTATATATCTATTATTATTATTATTATTATTGTTATTATTGCTACCATCATCATCACAATTTTTGATATAAAAAATCTATGTCTCAGGCATTTTTGAGGGCTAAGTTGTGGTTTACAGGCTGGGGATAAATGCTTCTTAGATCTGTCGTCCCGCACAGTCTAGTACAATATGGATAAAATGCAATTTTTGTTGAAAAAGTCAAGTCATGTAAACTTCATACATTCTCATGATACACAGTTACGTTATTTTCATCTCTAATTATGTGAGAATCACGTAGATCCGTGCTGAGCTTTGATGTTAGTGAGAATACGAAACAGACCAAAGCAGCATGAAAAACAACCCCAGACGCCATTGTGGCTCTGTGTCTCGCATTTTGGTGGTATATTTGTGCTTCAACACTAACTGGTGGCATCTGTCCGTCCTGTCTCGCCCTCAGAGGACGCCAGCAGGCAGGAAAACATTTCGCTCCTGTGACTCACGTCTCGTTTAAAACTACTGGATGCAACTTGAGTTTTGCTACATGTCCTGAACCTGGGTTGTTCCCGTGCTCCACCCAAAATCAGTCTGCCAGTGTTCAGTGTGTAGGAAATGGTCTTGTGCTGGTGAAAAAAAAGGAAAATAGCTCTTCATTTGTGACATTTATCTGTGTGTATCCATGAGAGGACTGTCGTAACCGTGAGAAGAGAAAAAGAAAATCGTCTTTGTGAATTGTATTTCTTTTTTTGAATGAAGTGGATGCAAATGTATACCAATATGTTGAATTTCAATCCCACACTGCAATAAATTATTTTTTTAAACACTGATGGTGGCGCGTGCATTTTGTGAAGTGACTTTTAGAGACCATATTTGCTGTTTTACTTTATTTTAATGACCCCTGCAGCTCTAACTAAGCATTATATCTCTACATTTGGATAACAGAAAAGTGTGTAGAATATCTTTTTAAGAATAAGTTACACAATCTGAGCTCCTTGAATGAAAATCAGGATGAGACAGTGAAGGCAAGTTTATTTACAGTGAAACATCTCTGTACAGAACCTTCACAACCGTAAAGACTCAAATGCAAATCAACTTTTTATAAAATGTCAGCACGTTCAGATACGTTTGTACAACTAGAACGCAGATGAAGTGTTCAAGTCATTCCGGAAAACATGTCCTCTGCTGAACCGCCATCGCCGCGGACACATTCAGTTCATTCGTTTGAAGGGGCAGAGGGGGCAAAGTGCGACTGCTTTTTCCCACATTGAAGATATTTCACCATCAACTGCTCATGTGGTGAGTGGTCATGAGACCATCGAGATCGTCGATGGTCCTCCCACAACCACGCCTCAATCACACACACACATACACGCACACACGTACACACGTTCTCTCCAAATCCATGTCCCATCACAATCCAGTTTTATCCAGATTCCAAGGATTTGTTGTATTTGTTTAACAGTCTGACATTAGAACAAAAGGCATTATGAAACTCAGGATGATTGATTTCATTTGAATTGCTTTTGCTGTGCTTTCTGGGTATTCAGCTGCCGTCAATGATTACAAATGTTACGTGTCAGGCTGTGCTGGCGCAACAGCTCTATTCGAATCAAAGAATTCAAATCAGAAAACAGAAAGGTCTGTTGCTAAAATCTCAGTTAAATATACGGCAAAAAAATTGAAACTTAATGTGTTGATAGGTTAACAAGCCGGGTAACACCTGTTAAGAACAATGCTCTGTCCGGAGGGACTTTTTCCATTTGCGCTTGAAGCTACAGGGAGAATTGTATCTAAACTTCATTTTAGCAGAAATGGTTTTCTGTGACTTTCACCAAATTAAAATCATAAAACAGCAATCCTGACGACCTTCACAACAAGAGCTTTGAGCCAAAAATCAGCCAAAGTCTCTTACACGGAAATCTATGTGTGTATGTCCACACATAAAAAATTCCAATATTTCAAGTTCTACCTTCATTTCCACATAGTTGCAGTTTTCATATACTGTATATTTCCAGAGTTCCCCTTCTCAGTCTGAGCGTGACATCAACCCTCTGATTCACGCTGCCAGACTGTCAGTGAGATGATAAGGTGTCATCATTCCTTGTAAACTGCTGACACACAAAGCTAACATTACCAGTTGTTTTGTCTTCTGCTCGCTTCGAGAGAAGCCAGAGGTTAAGGACTCACACGCACTCTCCCACCCATTTGGTTCGTCTTACCTTCAAGGAACAGATAAAATATCCATACACACACTTACGTAGATACTTTAAAAAGTCAACAAAAGTGTGCGTGGAGTTTACATTGTCACTCAAGTACTGTGAGAAGAGCTGTGAGAAGCTGCTAAAAGTGCTGCATCGACCCATCAAACACAGTTAATGATAAATACAATGAAAACCCACCCACATATCAACTCCAAACATATAAAGTTAACAGTTAACAGTTGCTGTATGTGGTAAGTTTCATATGAAGGCTGAATCTCAGATGTGACGACACAGTATCTTCATTACATCCAGACAGAAGTCCCAACCTCCAAGAGAAATATCAAGTATTTGATATCTCTTAACTGTCTTTCACTAAATCCAGGACTTCTGTGGACGCTGGACTCCCCTCTGCACCACTCAGAGACGACTTTACACAAGAGGCTCTCAGCACTGCTAACCAATGACATTGTTGTCGTCGGTGGAAAGTGAGAAAACATATGAGGTCCTTGATTCAGAGAAACCAAATACATGTTGCTTGGAATTTTCCACATCTTGCATGTGAATAAGCAGTGATGGTGAGAATGTCCTGATCTTGAGCATCTCAACTAGAACAAGACTCTTCTGACAACAAAACACTACACCCAGGAAAAAGATGACACTGCAATAAATAAAGCTTACTATGTATAAATACAATATTTGCTTACACTAGTCTCCATAAATGACTGAAAAACAAAACGTTGCTGTGAAGGAAAATGTTACTCCCGTCTATATTATGCTGAGTGTGGCTCAGGTGTGGATGAGCTGTGTGTGTGGCTACATCGGGCTGAGGGCTCCGGTCTGGGGGACGCGTTTGTGCGGTGCACTCCGAGGAGGTTTCCTGAGCTCGTCGTTAAGTCGACACGACGCTGGTGCGGGCGAGAACAACCTGCGGCTTTTCACAGGTACGGCTCTCCAAACGTCCGGCGGCACTCCATGACGCCGGTGCTGGGAGGACGGTCACAGTTGTGGGTCAGTTTCACCCGGTTGGGCGAGAGGCGGTCGTACGCCAGCTTGTACTCCCGATCGAATGCATCTGGGGAGAAAGGAGAGGACGAGCCATCGAGAATACTCCCACTTAAAATGTCTCGGCAATGATCGGTGAGACCACAAAAACTATTCTTACATGACGGAATGACTGAGATGAGGAGGAGACGGCAGTGACAGAATATAAACAAACCTACCGATATCTATGTTGTCTTTTCCCAGGGCCACCAGGGAGAGGAAGAGAATGTCCCTGTACACGCTCCTGAGGACAAAAATAAAGGTGAACAGACGAAGGTGGAACAAATTGTCCGTGCGGGATTAGTTTTTTTCATCCATGTCTTCACAACTTTCATCGACTCCACATATTCTTCAGTAATGACAAAGGCAGTGAGGAAAATCACTGCACATTTCAATGAGTTTTCAGTGATACAACAGTATTACTACAGAGTACTCTCTCCATCAGTGAACAATACCATTGTACTACAGAGCAATACACATGATGTTGCAATGCACATGATGAACAATGTCTGAATGTAACTCTACTCTGAAGGCTGTGTATATATACATCATATTGATTAGTTTTGGCATCTTGTATATTGCATATTGTTAAGTTATGTTCCTATTGTATATTGAATGTTGTTTATTTATGTTCTCCCTTTCTGTATCACTCAGAGCTGTGGGGCCTTCAAGTACCCAGATTGCCACATCAACGGACCTAATGGCTTAACTTCCTACCTACCTACGTACTACGGTCATACCACTGAAACACTGTGTTTCAGTGATACTACAGTACTAAGCATGTCGGAACATACGTGGTTAGAACAAGATACAGGAACTAAAGGTCAAACGATCCAATATAAGCATCACTTCCTGTTGCCGGTAACTGTGTTTGCATGTGGGGCCTCTGACAGGGGTACACTCGCTGACCTCTGCCTTTTGACTCCCAGCGTCTGTCCGAACAGTTGCAGCAGCTGAGCCAACGGCCTGCTGACGTCGTTTCTCTGGATGCCCTTCACCACACTCTGCAGCAGCTCCTCCGTGAACAGCTTCTCTTCGGCGGACACCGAACGAGTCACGGGATAACCCACACCTACACACACAGACACAAACACACACAGTTGACTACACAGATTAAGTCCACTCAAGTTGTTGTTACTTCTTTTTTTTTTAAATCGGATGTGTTGGTCACAACTATATGTTAAAATGAATTGTATGTGCATCACATCTGACAATGTGACTGCTATACAATCACGCAGTTCCCACACGGATGTGGCTCACACATCAAATGTGAAACTGCTGAGCATGACAACCGTCGACGCCTCTAGTCACCACATAAATATAAATGGGAGAAAAAAAATTGTGATGAATCAGTGGTGTTTTATCTACGCCTGATTTTAGGCAAGGTGTTTTTTCAACTTAGAAACTTTGGTGAGGAAAAGCGGATTTTTAGATCTCCCCACACAACAAAGTGCACTGAACTGATGCTGTCAAATAGTTAAGCTGAAGAATCAAAATGTCATTTTAGCACCTTGAGATGGTATTAAAAAAAAAAAAAAAAAAAAGGGTATAAAAAAAGGGTATAAAAAAGGTATATACTCAAGTTTCTAACTCATAATGACAAATACTTCATCACATGCACAGATAATGTTTCCTCTCTGAGTAGTCGGAAATATAGTTAAATCTATAACATTTCAAGTTCATTAATTGTATGATAATGTTTGAGGGATCACAGAACTCGGATAAAGACAAAAATCTGAAGTCAACTTTGAGATGGTTGCTGTGGGGGTAGCCAGCAAGAGCAAAATATGGGAGCCGAGTGTTAAACTACACGCACGCACACTGCAGTAGACAGTACCACTACGTACAACTAACAGTCAAACTATATGCCAGCCCAAAATGTAAGCATTACGGGAATAGTCTTTTTAAAAAGCTGCGACTGTACATGAAAAACCACAAGTGTATAGAGCAAGAGCAACAGAGGAGCACAGGGGAGAGCAGGGTAGAGGCAAAAATAGCAATGGCTGCCACCTGTGTGACCACATTAGCATAAGTTTGACGACTAGTGCCAAACGCGTCCAAATTCGATGCCAAGAAAAGTAGGGGGGGGG
>OMPJ01015927.1:0-14111 GCA_900312935.1 Carapus acus | reverse complement strand
GAGGGGGGGGGGGGGGAGAGAGTGAGAGAGGGAGAGAGAGAAGGGACGGAGAGGACAGAAACAGGAAGACTCATCTGAGGGAGTCAGTCAGCAGGGAGAGACGGACACTCACTGTCTAACAACAGAGTACAATTAAGCCCTGAAAGACAGAGAGCAGACAAGCTGTTAGCAGTCGCACTTACGCACTCCCCGTGAGACGCTGCCGCCATTGTAACAACTCACCAAACATGTTAGCGCCACTTTGGGAAGCAAGTCCAGCAGCTGCACAAACTTATCAAAGCTGGTTTAAATCAATCCTATTGCACATTCCTGCTTTATAACCTAAGGGAATGTCTACATTAAGTCAATGCTCATCGCCTGGGGACACGGCAGGTACAAAATGCGGTTCTTGCATCTTTCATACATCTGACAATCAGGCTGCCGTAAATAAGAGAGCGATGGAAAGATGGAGAGGAAGGGAGAGAAAGAGAGAGAGCTGTGGAGCAAGGACACACTGCGACTCACTGTATGTGTTCCACAGGATGTAAAGGGGCTGGACGGGGTCCTGGTGTAGCTTCAGATTGTCCCACAGAATCTGGATCAAGACATGTTTGCTGTCCTCAGACATCCAATGACGAGGAATCTAGTGGAACGTCATGAGAGGAAGATAGAGACAAAACAGGGGGATTAGGTGACCTATTAACATTTTGTTTGACTCTTGGTCTTCTGTATGTTTCTGCACAAAATCCAGCACTCAGTTCTCATAAGACAGGCTCTAAGTAAAAGCATCAATAAACACTGCTGAGTTGTTTCCTTTCCCGATGGGACATTTGGAGGGTTCTGTGCAGTGATGTGTGTGTGCGTGTCTCACTTGGGAGTCTCTGTTGCAGTGCTCGGAGGTCAGGATGAGGCCGGGCAGGTTGCTGGGCAGATCCAGGCGCCTGAAGTACCACAGCAGGTTCCAGTAGATGATGGGGTGGTGATCCACCATGTCCGCCTCGGTGATCACCGGGTCTCCCTCGTTCTCCAGCAGGCTCTCCAACTCTTTCCACAGCACCACGGGGCTCAGGTAGGGAACAGTCACCGGCTCAGGATTATGAAGCCTCCACTCCATGCTGAGCGGGTCCTGGGCAGGGGGAGAGAGAGAGAGAGAGAGAGAGAGAGAGAGTTTTAGAGAAATTTTTGTCCAAAGTTTTTTGTCCGAAAGGTGAGAAGAAGTGAGCGCTGGCACGTACAGTGGCCAGGCTGAGCCGACTCGGCAGACTGCCAGATGTCGGCATGCAGTGGCTGTGTTGGGATGGATCCTCCAGAGGGCCGAAGGCACTGATGCTGCGGGCCATGGGTGCCCCGGGTGACAGTGCCCCCTGCTGCCGCTCCATCGGGATGTCAATACCATGAGGCCTGGTCAATCTAGTCCTGGGGAGACAATCAATGGATGGGGGGCCATAACACACTCTGCTTACTATGCAAGACAGCCTCATGATTCAATCAAAACAAGTATGTAATGAAAAAGATGTTTCAACTGGGACATTTTTACTCAGAGTGATGCAAGTTTGCTCGTGATGATTTTAATCTGGAGCTCACAAAAGACATTTCTATTACAAAAGATGTTTCGCCATTTAATATCGATTCCCTCATCCCCTCAAAACACTTCATAGATCCACCAGGATGTCTGCACGACTGTGTGTGCACGTGTGTGACGCAGAGAGAGCGGTTGCTTTGTTCGCTCCAGGTGCATGCTTATGGTTTTACATTGCAGATGCGGACCATGTGGACGGAGCTACGGTGTTTCTACTTCAAAGGGTTGTGTAATCAGATAAGCTGGAGGCTGCATAGATATGAGCCAAAACACATCCTCCAGCACTGCCACAATACGCCACAGGGACAAAGACGCGAGTCCGTCTTTTTGCTTGTGCAGCAAAAACACAATGCAGGGTTTCTCCTCGACAGCCTGTTTTGCATGTTGTTATGCAATACGTGTCCCGGGAGCATATGAAAAACGACTAATTGTCTGACAGTCAACAAATGAAAATTGGGTCAGGACATGCTCCGCTTTGGTTTATGATTAATTAAAGCTTCTGCCATCAAAAATTAAGTGTCATGTTTATTTAAAATGTTGGGGTCTTGAAATGTGTCATACCCCATGAAAAATGATGTTGTCAATGATGTTCACACAGTTTTGCAACTCAAAACTGTTGTAAAATAGATGCATTGGGGCCTGTGATTACAATAACGACACTACTGTAGAGTTTCACAGAGAAACTTGGACAGAAATTGTACCTTCTGCTGCCTGAGCAGTCCTGTACAGTTATCCTGGGGGACAGAGGGGACATTGCAGTGGTAGGACAGGGGGTAGACACGGTGGATGTCCCGGTATCAAAACCTGTGGACGTGGAGTATGAAGATGTCAATTCTTCATCGACTGATGGACTGCCCTTCAGGAAAAGTCTGCAGAACAATAAAGAAGAAAGCACATTAAGAGGACATCTCAAAATGAATCTAAGCACTTTTATCAATACCACAAAAATCTTAAATGAATGACCTGCTCTGTGCAGTAGTAGTGCAGTTATCAACGGGAATTTTATTTGCCTATTTCAAATCCGTCTGCTTTTTCCACATTTGACCTTGTGCCTGCTTAAGTGAGGTATATCTATTTTTAACCAAATCTTTTGTTGATTCTACTGGGTAAAGTAATTTACTGATAAGACATGTGAAGTGAGAGGTTCAGAGGTTCAATTAACAACCAGGCAACTCAGGGGATCCAGGTGCCTCACAATCACAAATCCCAGAAAAATAAACTAATATAGTGTTAAACAATGGTGAAAACCATGGTTCCATATAAAGGCATATCAGTACAACATAAAAACATTTACCTTCCAGGTCCTCGCATGTCTCTGATCTCCACATTGAGGAAAGGCAAGAAAGGGTTCCCGCAAAAAGGACACGTGGTGTTCAGGTTGGAGTCATCTGCTGTCCAGCCAGCCATGATCTCCTCATCGTAAACCAGGCAGTCGCAGGTTTTACAGCGAGAACAGCTGGAGATGAGGAGCTGGAGGTCACAGAGTGGGGAATGAAGTGATCCAGATGATTGGTGAACGTGACAGTTGGCAGACACTTTAAGACAAAATAGCTTACCTCCATGGCGTAGCTGTTGAAGATGCTGGTGTTGCTGGTGTAGCGCGATGAGCTGAGATCTGACTTCTCAGGCAGTGGAAAGGCAGTGGGAGTGCCAACACGTCCTGCAGGAGCAATAATGATTAAAAATACAACACAGGACATCATCTTTTGTTTTTAAAATGAATAGTTATAACTGCCATTGAAATAGCTACAATTGTGAGGCATTTCCTTGTCTTTGTGGATGTGTTGAGACTGTTATGTCACGATTGTGTCACAAAAATCTTTTTCAATCATGAGTCATCTCACCAGGAGGCTGAGGCGTAGCTCTCCCAGCACCAGAGTGTGACGTGTAGCTGTTCTGCCTGCTCCGGAAGGGGCTGCGTCTGGGACTCCTGTCCGACTGCGCGGCAGGTCCGTTCCTCAGCGGAGATGCCAGGCGGCTGTCTGCCTGGCAGTCATCTTCATCGAGCAGAGACGAGCAGTCCAGATTGTCAACACCGAGTGAGGACACACTAATCCGGTCTTCACTGGCATCCTGGATTTTTCACAAGAGCAGATTCATGAAATTAAACAAGTAAACAAGATGAGTTCCAGTACACAAATCCTTTCTCATTCCATTTCCGTCACAGCCAACACAACACATATTTTGAATGATTAATAATGACTATCACCTCTAAATTCTTTCCCTTTTTACCGTAAAAAGGAACAGACCCTCAAATTGGGAAAGACAACAAAGAGGAGTATCTTATAATATCCCTCTGTCCTCTGGAATAAATGCAGTATCAACTTTTAAATATCATTGTCAGTTTACATATTAGCATTCGTGGTGGTCCCCGACTCCCTTGATTTCATTCACCAAAACAGAAATTGCTCTGAACACAAGATGGCAGCACTACTCAAATTTGAGTTGATTTAGGTTATTGGTGCAATCAGATGAGGATAACAGGTATCTAAAATAATGAAAAAAAATAAATCTTAACATTTTTATGCACTCTAACTGTGAGGAATTTGCGCTCGAATGTCCACAGCTCTTTAGTCAAGTGCTTTATTGAAATTAAGAAGTTGTATACCTTGACTGGTGTGGTGTAAGTGGCCAAGCGTGAATACCAGCGGCTGGCTTTCTCTGCCACGCCTTTCCCAGCAGAGAACATGCTGCTCTTAAACACATCCAATGTGGGTGTGCGCAGAGTGTCAAGGGCAGAAGAGGAGGACGAGGGCGATGCCAGACTCAATGGTCTGTCTGCTCGGTCCCTGTAGGGGCTTAAGCGAGGGCTTGGCGTCGGGGTCGGTGTGGTGCTTGACCGCCGACAGGGAGGTGTTGACCACAGACGCTGCCGTGAGATGGCCTGGTTAGGTGAGGGTGGCTGGAAGGTACTGGACCGTGGTAGACCACTATTCCTGAGAGGTGACTTGGGGGGCGGGCTGGATTGGCGAGGGCTGGAAAGCGAGGAGGCTTGCAGGAGGAATGGACTAGACGGGTCCTGCAGGTCCATGCTGGAGGTGCGGCTGCTCAGCGGGCTGCCCATGTTGCTCATGTAGAGTTCAATCTCTTTGGCCAGATGGCGTGGAGGGCTCAGCATGTTGGCATCCTCCATCTCTGGGTACCGCTCGTCATTGTTTTGCTTAGACTGAGACTCTGCGGCCAGCAGGGAGAGAGGGTCGAAGCCCACTTCGATGTCTGTGCGTTTGACTGCTCCTCTAGGAGAGACAGTGCCCGCGCAATCATAACTGGCAGAGCGTCCCACAGGTCTCCTGTGAGGTTTGCCAGCTTTCTGCGGCCTGACAGCAACCTGTGTGTTCACCCCATCCAAATCTAGGTCCTCCAAATCGAAAATCGCATCTGTATTGATCTTATCCTCATCACTCAAAGCCCTTTCCTCCATCTCTTCTTCTTCCTCCGCATATTTGCAGCCTTTGACAAAATCTAAGGTAGAAGATGTCCCCTCTAGACCAGCTAAGGTCAGCAAATGAGGCCTTTTAGTCTTACTGAAGTTGACAGATGACAGAATCTTGGCATCGGCGCCCAGGTGTCCTGCGATTTTATCTGGGTCCGTCTCCCCTTGGCTCATTCCCAGGCCGAGGACGGTGGTGCCACTACCGCAGCTGCCCACGGTGTCACCGCTGAGTCTGCGGCCTCTCATACCCTGCCAGTCGCCAGCCGAGCTGCTGCCAGCGCTGCCCACCACCTCTTCCAGAGCACTCCTGTGTTTCCTGAGCACGCTGTGGGCATGGATCTCACCAATATCTTCCAAGGATGACGAGAAGAGAAGACCTGCAACATGTCCTGACATGAAGAAAGAAAATCTGGTTTATCGGTGCTGATCAATGCCATATTTAATGAGATATGTTGGAACCTATAGCACAGGAGACTGGGAAATAAATACTGTATTCTATCAATTTCCCTTCAGGGAAACAGTATTTACCTGAGCTTAAACTCTTTGGTTTAGCATCATAACAAAGGCAGCCACTTCGCACAATGCCCTGCCGCCTGTGTGACGACTGGGCGTCCACATCCAGCTGAGGAAGACAGTCTCTGCTTCCTTTGGCACTTTCTGTTTCTGACACTGCGCAAACAAACAACAGAAATTTTCCAATTTGACGCTGTTCCTTTTTACCGTGTACAAACTGAATGGAATGCAGTTGTCACGTATTGATCTTGATGAATAACACAACATCAACGAATGAGAGAATCATTTGCAGTTTCATGGCCATCGGGTTATCGTTCAGCAGACAGATGTATCGGCTCATCTTTCTCAGAGTACTAACAAGAGCTGCAGTCGCTCTCCTTTCTCTCTTCTTTGTCTGGAACAAAGTCTCGAGCGCTGGCGTCTCCTCGCCGAACCTCTTCTTTGGACAGCGAGTTATAACCCAGATCTGAGTGATCTCCTAAGACCAGAGGGACAAAATAAGTTGTGGAGGAAGAAAATAAAAGAAAGCAGTAAGGCCTTTGTAAACCTAATAGGAGAATGTCTTTAAGATGAATCATATCACAGACTTCAAGTGATACAAATGTAAAATGTCGATATTAACTTAAACAAAAGTGACTCCATTGATACCAGTCACTGCCTCTCTACAAGGGTTTTTTTTTCATTGCAATGGATAAAGGCTGCAAGAAGAAAAAAGGAAGGTGAAGAGATTTAAGTAAGAATAACAATGGCGACAAAAATATTACAAATCCACTGTCGGTGAAATGTGGCTTATGAATCTGTGGCTTATTCACATCTAGATCGGAGGGACGGAGATAATTCAAATGCTGTCATGCTCCATATTACTTCCTTTTAATCCATTCGTACAAAACGCATTTTCAAGTCACAAAGATCTACATGGTTTGAAAAAGCTCATGGCAGGACTGCGATAATCAATGATCTCTCTGTCTCCCCTGCTGCGCTATGGGCTGAGCTTTCCCTCTGCACACAGATTTAAGTCCCCCTGCTGCGACACAGTATTCATGATTAAAATAATTTCCCTAATCACAAAGACTGCGCCTATGGGTAATTACTCAGCCTAATTGAAACTGACAAATCAGTTGGTGATAAACCAGAAGCGAGTTGGAGAATGAGACAAGAGGAAGAAATTGAGATGTGTCAGGGAGAAAGAAAGAGGATGGCCCATGGGCTCCGAGGGTGGATGTACCCTACAGGAGTGATGTAAAAGGAGAGATGAGGGTGATGATGATGGTGGTGGTGATGGTAACATTGATATCTGATAACTTTTAGTCTGTGTTATTCCATATATGTAGACACTAATACAAGCTTTTAAAGTGCAAATGAGTCAATTCATTTTATCTCAATCACTTGTTATGTTCCATATCAAGTGATTAAGGGGACAATACAATAATAATTGAGCAACAGGGTCAAATTCATTTGGTCATGTTGCATGCAAACACATAATGTGTCTGGCAGTAAAGGAAAGAATAATCACCAAAAATGTTTGTGCCCTTTTATTTTAGTGCAAAACTCTCTTCGTTCTCTTCCTTCAGCATAACCGAGTACAGGCTTGAATCAGGAAGCTACGGTTGACATAGGTACAGATACAGATGAACAAATTGACTGACAAAGAAGCTTTTACCTGGGGAAACTGCTGCTATATTGAGTTCAGAGAACCCAGACCTTGCAAGGACCCAGAGGCCACTGTGGCCCACGCTGCCAACTACATGCAAGGGTGACACAGGTGGGGGCCAGTGAGAAAGCAGGGGCAGTGCAAAAACAATGGCCGCAAACAGTCCAGGGAAAGATAAACGGAGAGGAGTCAGGCAGGTGAAAGTTCGGGGGGATTGGGGGAGAGAGAGAGAGAATCCGTGGAAGATACCGCAATATGAGTGGGATGAGGGTGAAAGACAGGGAGAAAGAGGCAAACATTTCAGTGGGAAAGAAAAAAATATGCAGAAAAGGATGGCGGCCAATGAAAATTTTGTGAAGTGGCAGTCGTTCTGCGCCTACCTGTGCTGGACCTATCGTCTGTGGCGTCCACTTTGACGGCGTCAGCGGCGTAGGGTCCCGGCTCGGCTGAACTATCCAGGCTGCTGTGGCTTGCAGCATCCATGTCACTTCCATCTGCTTCAACATAAAAATCCATTTCCAACCAGATGTCATAAACAGCCAAGACTCTTTGGAAACAGGAATGATGGTAAATGATGCAAAATAAAAGACTAATCAGTGAGATCGCATCATCAAACAGGCAGATGAGAGATGACCCACCTGACATAGGGCTCTGGGTCAGGTGGGCGTGTCTTCGAAGAGCTTGTTTGAACTGGGCCACACCCAATATGACATTTCTTAGCTTCATCCAAAGGAAGTATCCTCCTCTGGTGCTGGAGGGCCATTTGCTCTCCAAAACAGCCTGTATGGAATGAGATAGACCCCGAACAAACGAGAGGGAAAGCATGATAGGAGGAGGAAAGAGAGAACTCACATGAAAACAAGGCTGTCATAAATATAGTAGCATATGCTTTGGCCTTGCTAAAAATAATGGCCTATGTCAGTGAGGAGTCTATGATATAATTAATTGGAACTGTGTTTGGCTTTAACGTGATGACTGCTTTAACATATGTCCGTATACCTTGTTGTAGTATCCATATGTGATGGCGTTGGGGTGGACTCCTGCCTTCTTCATCTCAAAGAGGACCCTGACTGCTAACACAGGTTGCCCATATTGCCCGCACAGCTGCATTAGTACCCTGTAGCAAACCTGAGGGGGACGGAGGAGATGGAGGACATCAGAGGCAAAAGTGAAAGAGGAGACATAGGAAACGGAACAGACAGAGAGACACGTCTATAAAATTCTTTTGCACAGTGCAAAATAGATTCGGTGAGCCAGTCTGCCCATTTGACTTTGTGAGAATCAATGAGGTGATCACAGAGGCGTTTGTCTGATTGTACCTCGTCAGGGGGCTGCAGCTTTTTGGACTGCATCTTCCGGAGGACGTCGTAGGCGGTACGCAATGCTCGGACTTTTGAGTGACAGACTTTCACGTACGCAGGCAGGCAAATGAACCACAAGCCATAACAGTGACGGAGGAGACACTTGGACCACAGCTGGGGAATGGACGAGGACTTCTTGGCAATTTTCTGTGCCGACTTTATTTCCTATGAATCAATAGGAGCAAAATGTGTTTTTTTATATTCAATGTGGAGACTTACATTTGTCAGTTACTGCATAACTTACAAGCAAAATTTACTCTCTATATCTAAATCACCATGAGTGTATTGATATTGTTCAAGCTTGTTATCTCAAAGTGGCATTGACATCTTAATGACAAGAGAAATGATGTGTGAGAGCTGTATTGCTTGCATTAACCTGTTTGGTGCGTCTGAACATGGGGGCGGGGCTGCTCGGACAGCTGTGGCGGACAGCGAGGCGAGACAAGGGTGCCGTGAGGCCGTCCACACGGTCAAACAGGTCCAAAGTTAAAACTGGGAAACCGTCATAGCTACAGGAAAACACACACGTGAATAATTGTTAATGACAAGTCCATTTCACTTCATGCATATTTAAAATGATGTTCAATGAACAAACTTTTTAAATAACAGTTAGATTAAAATGTCTCAATAATAATGCATAATATTTCAAATCATGACATTCCTGTCAGAAACCTGAAGGATAGAAAACATTTTTTTAGAGCTTAGCATGATGACGTGCTCTCATGCAAGTTACATTTAATGAACAATGAAATTTAGCTGAGACAAATACAATCACATGTGGTGGGAAGAAGTCAGATCCCAAAAGTGTCAGTGTGCTGTTACACCAGGATCCATTTTCTTGAGGGCAACCTGAGAGGTGACATCTGAATGTTACCTGTAGCAGAGCGGATGCTCCTCCCCATCAGGCAGAGGCGGCAGCTCTGGAGGTGTGATGAAAACAGTGTGCTCACTACGCAGGGATTCGTCGATCTCAATCAGCCGCGTCTCATCGGTGCGATCTCCATCCAGCTGGAGAACAGAGGAAATGTGTACACATCAATGGCAAGCAGGTTTCCTTTGGGTCATTTTGCATGACTGCATTTACTTTGACTCACTCAGGTGAGAGACAGGAAACACTTTTCAATCAATCTCCAGAGACATAGCAAGACACGGTACTTAGCATGCTGTGTTCTGACGACGACCAGTCGTGACTATGTGTTGTTGCTATGTATGAATATAAATCCAAAGTGGTTTTGCAATGTGCAGCGTTATGGTTAATGGCACTCACTGCCTGGGTCAGAGTACCTGCACACTGCGTGCATGATTTGTTGACAGAGTCTCAAAAAACTTTCGGTTTTACTTGGCAGTTTTCCTGTGTATTTTTTCTGCTTTCGCTGCAATGGCTTCCCATGTTTGTCTTTTCTACGCTGGATTCCATTGTTTGCGTTTGCGTGTGTATTTTCTCTGTAAAGCTCCCATGCTGTACTACACCAACAGAGCATGGTGGCTATGGCTCACGAAGCTGACGCAGAGGTTTCTCCTTGCATTGCTGACGCCCCTTGAACAATGATTTTGAACGCAAAATGTTACCATGATGGGTGAACTGCAGTCTAAAAACATGATGCTTACCTTGCTTCCTTTGTCTGTGCTCCGCTCCAAACTATAAAGCTGCTCACAAAACCCAGACAGAAAGCAGAAGGAAGAATAGCAGAGGTGGGAAAGGTATAAATATTGATACTGTTCTAGTGCCTGAAGAGTGAAATAAGTGACGCAACCTGAGTGGGAAATCAGGCAAGAGCAATCTTGTTTAGCTTCAATCGAGTAAATTCATCAAAATAAATGAAAAGTGACTCACTTTCTCAACGCAGTCATCAAAGAAGGCGAGGCCAGCATCTTTGTCACTGACAAAGGAGCACTCCTCAATAAATCGGATGAACATCTGGGTCTTGGTCATCAGTGAGTAGAACTTCTGATGCGAGCGATCGCGACTCTTAAGAAACCCTTTTGTCAAAAATAGTCAAATGAGGTTGGGGGAAAATGATCTGACTTGGTTGACATAGCAAAGCACCCTCAGCTTTGTTGTGGCGTAATATACCTTGCAAGTCAAATAGTGAGCTTGCATCTGTAGCTTTCTCAGAGGGAGCCTGGGTGATGGGTCGCAGAAACGAGCGGTAGCCCTTCAGAATGGCTGCCATGAAGCGCAGGAAGGCTTCCTGGATTTCCAGCTCCACGGTATGCAGGCTTTTCCCACAACTTAACTCTGATGAATCGTTCATGCTGAGCTCCATTAGACCATCAGGCCTACTATATTGACCTGAAAACAAGAGGCAACACCTCACACTTTTCCCACATACAAAGCTGAACATCTGTTTAACACACAATGAAATATCAGCTAACAAATTACATGTAATTTGCTTTATCGGCTGTCACATCAACTAAGACACTCACCATCAATCAACTGTTGGTGGAGATTACTCAGCACATTCATGAGGTTTTTACAGGCTTTCTTTGGCAGGATCTTCCACGTGAGGGCCCGCTTATCGTCGGTACTAAAGAAACAGAGGCGAACACTGACACACTGAGCTCCAGAGAGGCCTAAACCAACATGCACAGAGGTCAGCCCACCCAAAAGCGGCGTGGCAGATCATTAGGCTACGAATGTTGAGCCATTTTTGAAGTGGCTGTACTGTCAAATGTATTCTGACACTATATAAATAACTTCCATGCCGGTTCCAGGCAAGCAGCGGCATTCCTACGCTTGGAGCTCAAAGGCAGCCAAGAGTGCTTCACTGAAAAAAAAAGGTGTTTGTGGAGCCTCTGACTTGTCCAGGTCCATTCTTGACTTCTGCATCTGTCCCTACCTGAACATTGTTTGCTGCCTTGACCGCAGGTTAAATATCCTGTCTCCCTGCCCTTGTGGGCCACTTGCATGAGAAGTGAAACATGGCCAAACCTTTAACCACGATTGGTTGCAAGAATTCAACAACTACTTTAAATCCAGACTGTGATCAAGTACAATATTAACTACTCACTGAAAGATGGTGTTTGTGTCCAGATCGACACAGCTGACATCTGGCGGGGGGTCATACAGGTCAAAGTAGCGGGAGTCCACTCCGACGATGAAGGGGCAGGGGGCACTCAAAACATCAGCGAGAGCCAAAGGGCAGAGGGGGATGTATGGACACGGCCAATGGAATGGGAAGATCATCTGAGGAGAAGGAAGAAAAACGGTGTGGGTAAAATGAGGTCAGCCTCCCGTTTGGGGCTTTCCACAATTACAAAATGTTATCTATTCCTGATTTCTCAGCATTGTTCCAAAATCGGAGTCCAACATCCCCTTAAAACAAATTGCCTTTCATCCAGTCACTCCCTGCCCAGCAATCAAACTGTTGATGTTGTACACGTAACTACTTGTGATACCATAGAAGATTTTGCTCTCCTCAGCTGAACCCGGTTACTTACGGACACGAGGGCCTCGGTGACGCTGGTCAGTACAGCAGGTCGCAACGAGTGCACCAGGATCTTGTGTTCAGTGACGGCAAAAACCAACAGAGTGACAGCGTTCTCTGGCCCCAGGTTCTGCAGCAGCGTGCAGAATCGACCACCACTAGGAAAACATACAATAGATACATCTTCACCCATCTGACACATCTTCCGCCATTCAACAAAATACATTCAACTGAACCAACATCATTCTTGGCTGTCCCGAGCCACAACTTGGAAAACATGTCTTCCAGTTTCAGAATGATGTTGCCAATCAAAACAGTAACAAAATGTTCTGTATCTTCACCGATTGTACTCGGTTTCGCACGAAATAATGTCGTACCTGAGCGGCAAGTGAGAGGAAACTGGCTGGCTCAGCATCAGGCTGTCGTGTGGGGAGAGCTGCGAAAAGATCAACATTATGCATTCTGGGGGAATAAAATACTCTGTGGGATATTCTGAAAACAACTGCTGTTTCATTCTCCGCGATCGCTGCATGCAACAAGCGATGCGTTACATCTGAACTCACTTGAACCAGGATGCGAGGCCTTTGGGAGGATGGGAAAGGAACTTTGTGCATAAAATGGGAGATGTGCCTAGAGGAGGAGAAACAGTGAAGAAGATGTGACTCAAGGCTTTTCTTGTCGGAATGAGAGATGTTTTTGGCGGGGCTGCGACTTGGACTTAATGTGTGCAATCCAACTGTAAGGTTTAGTTATCTTTCCCTCAGAGACATGTTGCTAAATTTCTGCAGCTGGAGGAGCGAGGAGCAGGCTAAGGCAACATGCAACAGGACAACAGACTTGAAATCCAGACAGCTTCCACGTTGTTGAAAATAAAAAAAATAAAAAAAAGACAGCACAAAAGTGAATAGAAGAGCACTAACTTCTCGATGGGCAGGGCATGTGGACCAGAGATGGAGTAGCGATAAAGGAACGTGAGGAACTTGCGGAAAGAGTCAAAGAAGGGCCAGTGTGAGAGCAGGCAGATGCACTTGTTGGTGTGGACTGAGTGGGAGGCGGTAGGCGTAGCAGAGGAGCTGGGAGAGGATAAGTGGGGGTCGGTGCTCGGCAGGCCCAGGTGAGAGCGCTGCCTGTCGGTCAAGCACTCCAGGGGGAAGGGCTCGTAGAACTGAATGGCGGCACCGTAAACCTGAAACCATAGATACGTTGGACAGAGGCAAGCTGGTGCTGCAGATCACTGTAACACAGAGAGATCCCTACTGCTGCTGCTTCATTGAGCTCTACGAACAAACTAGACATTAGGGGTGTAACGGTACGTTTTCGGTAGGTTCGGTTCTGCAACCGTTCGGTATCACGGTTCGGTACGTACTCGGTACAGGGGGGTCACGGTTCGGTACATTTTCGGTACAGTATGGGAACAAAATGCAAAACCATTTTCTTCCACAGCGTGTTGTTTATTTAACCAAATTTGTCAATATACTGTACAAGCGGAAATCGTAAATAAATTCAAAGTGCTGCTTGGACATACCACCTTCGTTTTATCCACTTGTTTTTTTCCGTCGCTGGGAAACCAAAGTGCTCCCAAATGGGTGATCTTAACGACAGGGGAGGATTTTCTAGCTACGGTTGGTCGCTAGCTTCAGCCATTATGTTCGAATTAAATCAGATAGTTAATTCAACAACAGACGCATGGACCTCGCAAAACTGTTCTGAAGAGTGCAGGAAAGGCTCGACCGATTGGTTCGCCGTGCGACGTCACCTCCGCATGGTCACAAGCGCACGAATCAGGAAAGAGTTTCTTAATAACAATGAAAACGCCTCCCCTTTACTACTCCAATCACGTACAGGTCTCTAATGAATATTAAGTAGCCACATATGACAGGCACAGAACTGGCGCAGCACGTCTCTAGGTCTGTGATTGCTGCATATAAAAACAAATAAACGGACTGTATTCATTCGGTACAGCACTGTGCCGTTCCGAAGGTCGAGAGACCTGTACGTGGAAGAAAATGGTTTTGCATTTTGTTCCCATACTGTACCGAAAATGTACCGAACCGTGTACCGAGTACGTACCGAACCGTGATACCGAACGGTTGCAGAACCGAACGTACCGAAGACGTACCGTTACACCCCTAGTAACCAGCTACGAAACGAAGACGACAGCTCTAGC
>OMPJ01015925.1:0-29229 GCA_900312935.1 Carapus acus | reverse complement strand
TGGCCCGCGTCGGCAAAAATTTGACAAACGTGGACGAGCCTCTGCTCATCTGCATCCAAAGCCTGATTGACAAGTCAGACATCCGAAGAAACAGAGGATTAATAGAGGATAGAAGATAAAGCACAAAGCGCCACCACCCACCCTTTACACACACACGCACGCACACACACACAGAGGGAACTGAGGTCAGGACGGACTATTATGTCATCTGCAATTTCCACGATTGCCTTAGAAGAAGCAGGTGGCAGCGCCGGTGCGGATGGAATAAAATCAACGTTGCTGCGGCGACGTGGTGATGTGGCGCCAAAATTTGTCTCCGACATATTTTCTACTTTGTTGAGACGTTGTTGGATAGTTGGAGGTATCTCCTGGCGTCCCGCGTCCGTGCGTCCTCCGATGCTTTCCTTTTTCTTCTCCCCCTTTTTTAAGCCTCCCTCTCCGCATGGCGCTCGTCAGCCTGCTCACAGGTGTGGAAGAAACTGAGCTGTGACTTCACACGTGGCGATTTGGAACCGCCGCTCCGCTTCCTCCTCTAATCTCGCCTCCTCCGGCGTGGAAGAAAGGACCAGACTAATGCTAGAGAATTGTAATAAAATGACCTTTAACCCGCCTCATCATCCTCCCACCTCCCCTCCACAGTTGATGAATATCAGGGATTAGGTGATAATCCACAAGTGGGCGGGGCTTAATTGAAGAGGAGTCGATGGTGAGGGTGTGCAGGGATACGCTGGAGGATGAGGAAATTCAGATCCAGGCCCAATTTCGGGTTCAGCCCATGCTGAGATGTGAGAGAGGGATTATTGCTGTATCCACGCCGTTAGAATGTATTTATTTTCCTATTTGAAGGCATTTGGGCCGCCAAGATAAAGCCTCTGATATTCAAAGTGTTTATCTCCGCGTCTGGACTTGTTATCGATGTTCCCTCCGAAAAACATCCCGCGGCAGTATCGACTCAGCCGCCCAAACAAGTCATTTTGAGATGCCAAACCCAAATTCTGTCTTTGATTTCAACTTGGAAATGACATTTCTGGACTTCAAAAACAGTCCCTCATTTTGTTTTTGTTTGCGAGAGACAACAGTTGATGATAAATTCTCAGCCACGCTTGGAGTTGTTTGTGCCGCCGTCGTCTCCAGACAAAGAAAATCTCACGACGACGAGATATTTAATAAGTGCGCCTCTCAAGAAGATATTGGGAGGTAAAAACAAAACACTGTCGGCAACGCCGGGTGCAGATTAGCTGGCTACAACTTTATCTCCGCGTTATTTGTCACAGCTGCTGTGTGTCTGTACAGCCAGAGAGCGAAAAGCACCTCACGTTAAGCCGCCTATCCTAATCAGACGGAGCGATCCACTTGAAGTTTGAGGGTTTTATCTGCTCGGCTGGAGAGGTGACGGCACGTCCTGGTTTTAATTGTGCCCTTTATGCGCAACATCCACGGTACGGCGACTACGCTCAATTTTTCTGAAATTGTAATAAATTCCTCCAGCAACCTCCAACCCCGTTTGGCTCTATAATATCCCTCAGCTGGGCGACGGTTCACTGGAATCTTTCAGTCAGACGAAATTAAACTCAACTCCGCGGGGGATTCCTCGCTCCGCTCTCTCAATTTGCGCGGGACCGCCGTGGGACCCGGGCACCTGATAAGCCACACTTGATTCAGCACAAACACCTCCTCGCAAAGTCTGCTTAATTAAAGCGCCGCCTTGTCAAGGCACACACAGTCTGTTTGGGGGGGGGTGAAAGCTGTCCTCCTC
Organism: Carapus acus; assembly: GCA_900312935.1. Lineage (NCBI taxonomy): Eukaryota > Metazoa > Chordata > Actinopteri > Ophidiiformes > Carapidae > Carapus > Carapus acus. The sequence goes on along the minus strand of OMPJ01015925.1, from coordinate 27,473 downwards.
CCCAAGACGTCCCCCGAGCTGCCTTTCATCAAATATGTAATGTCGTACACGCGCACACGCATGATGCAAGCTTTGCCTCATTAGGCATTCCCGCTCAGTGGCGCCCCTCTTTGTCTCTGGTTTCCCATAATGGAATAGAGCCAGAGAGAGAGAGAGAGACGCCTGTGTGTGTCTGTGTGTGTGTGTCTGTGTGTGTGTGTGTGCATTGAGGGGACACGGATGAGGAAAGGTCTCATATTATATAGGTCACATCTCCCTTTACAATTACTGACCAGTCGTCCCCTTCCTCATTTTACAATGAGTGTGAGTGGCGGCCCAGTGTGTGTAACGTAAGCCGCTGGTCTGTAAATGATGGGTTCAAGTGCGTCACCGCCCAAAGCTTTGGGGAGCTTAACCCGAGGTCAAGCGTGTGTTATATTACCGAGCATACATCAACTCAGCTTTGGCTTAATTAAAGTGCAATGACAGCACTGAGGGTTCGACACCGTCCACGCGGCCCAATACCGCCTCGAAGTTTCACTCCCCGAACTGGGAAATGCAACAAATTTCCGTCACCAGGGGGGTTGATGGCTGTTTCTGTGCGATCGACAACAAAAAAAAAAAAAATCAAAACTAATATTCCCCTCTGGCCCGCTCCCATTTTGCTGGCCTGCTTTTGTTTCTGTTCATGTGGTGGACGCTCACAGTGTGGCCATTAGCAAGCTGATCCCCGGTGTGAGGCGACGGAAATGGGGCGGGAGAGAGCGGGAAAGGCGCGGCACTGGATGGGTTTGGGATGGGAAACGAGACGGAGAGAGGCGGCGCAGATGAGCGTCAGTTGGCAGAATTTGGCTCAGGAGTGGGTTTTGTCAGGCGGAGCGCGACGATTGTTCCCCGATTGGTCCGCCTCGGGTCGTTTACTCGCTTCTCCTCACGAAATGGAAAACAAATGTGCCTGTGTCATATCTTTGCCGTTTTATACCATGTTGTTGTTGTGCTGCTTCAGTACAGAAGATAATCTGATTTCCCAAAAATGTTAACAACATGGTTGGTAGGTGGGTAAGTAGGTAGGTAGGTAGATAGGTAGGTAGCTAGCTAGCTAGGTAGCTAGGTACTTTATTGATCTGTTGATCTTAAGATACGGGAAATTAAAGGCCCCAGCACCTCAGAGTGACACAGAAGGTGGAAGATAATTCAACAATAAACAGTATACAATATATACTGTACTAAGGTACTTTGATATACTAAACAGTAAACCGTATACAATATGCAATAGGCAACCCCCGCTTGAGTGTCTGTCAGTCCTAACATCAAATATTTCCTGGTTTTTCACCCACATTGCAGCCTTGGAATGAGCATGTGTGGATGAGATGTTATATAAAAAATGTAGGTAAGAAAGGCCAAATCATGTAATAAACAAACAGTGAGGATTTTCTGGGATGGTTTCCCAGTGGTGCGGTGATTGACAGAAATGAAGAGACCCTCTGCAGAGAAAACGGGTCTGTTCAAACGCAATAAGATAGAAATTTGGTAGATAACGTGTGTGCAGGTGTGAACCGCTTTCTCAGGGAAGCTGAAGTCCGTCCTGATGTCCTTTGGTCCGCAATGTGCTGCAGGGTGTGAAATATGCAGCATATAAGCGCGTGCCTACATCCGTGAGCATTTTAAATGCCATCAGTGTGTGTATTTGTTTTCATTACTGTGGCCTCAAATTCCCTACTCACTGATTACGCTGCGATGATTTGTCCCCACGTTGAGACTCCACAACATAAAGCGAATTTAATCAGGATGATTGTGACAGACCTGCTGATTGCAGAGAAAATTAAAGTTGCTCGGCATCGATCGCCACAACAACACAGGGAGGCAGGCGAAGATAAAACGGGAGGCGAAAGGCTGGAAGCCGGCTCGCAGCTCTGAGATTGACACGGTTGCACTTTGAAGGAATAAAGCGTGTTTAGCTTGTATTCCCCAGACTACATCCCCACAATCGATAAAGGAAGTGGTAAGGCATAGAAATTACAACGAGGAATGAGATATGAGCCGCTGATTGGGCGGAGGAAAAACAGAAAGAAATGTTTGGGAGCACGGAGAGCATGGAAAAGACAGAGCGGAGGAGAGAGCCTCGTCCTTGTGTCCAACAAAGTGTGTTTACGGGGGTGGTATAGACAGATAGATAGATAGATAGTAGATAGATAGATAGATAGATAGATAGATAGATAGATAGATAGATAGATAGATAGATAGATAGATAGATAGATAGACGTACTCATTTTGTCCGAGTGATTGTTGCCGCAGAAACAGCAGTTGTCAGTCACATTCCAGCCATACAATAGGGAACAATAGGATGAGGACGTGCTGACGTCACACACTCCCTGTGTCTCTGCAGCCGTGAAACTTGACTCACTGGGCTCAGACAAAGCCCAATACGCTGTGGCATGACTGCACCATCAAGTACCGTCCACACAGGCCAATGTTTGACAAAGGATTTGTTGCTCTTTTGAAAAAAAACTCAATTTATTTTGGAGTATGTCTTTCCTGCGATGAGAAGATAAACTGTTTCCACACAGTTCTGTAGCAACATGAGGCGAAAAATAAAATCAGGCTGTGTATCAGTATTTGCGCATGTTGTGGACTCCTCGGCACGTGAGGGTATGATTATGTGACTGCACTGACATTATCTTGCCGATGCCGACGCAGCAGCGGGGCCGCGGTGATCACTGCTTATCACCCACATACTCCCTCTTGTGTTCTCTCTCTGCTCGCATCGCTTTGAGTGGAAAAAGTCCAGCGGCAATCAGTCGAGGAAAAAAAGGGATGTCTTTTGTTTTGATTGGATGGCTTTACAACTGAAACATATGAAAACGCCACGAGCAGCCACACACATTACTCACACTGTATGACCCAGCCTCCAACACTCCACAGCTCCGGGCCTGTTTCTCTGCGCGCAGACACTCAGCACCCACATGCTGCACTTTGGCCTCTTAGCACATCAACCAGAGAACATCACAGGCATACATCTCACACACTCACATCCTTTTAACACATTATTTTCACCAAAGCCAAAGATCTTATTATAGTCTCTGTAAAATGATGCTGATTGAAGAGCTTGATAATGAGGGGGTCAAAATCCCATCATTCCATGGGGTGGGAATGGTCGTTGTTCTAACAAGTGAAAGACAACAACATCTCATCACATCTTTTAGAGATAACAATTAAATTAATAGAATTTAATGGAAAAGATTATATTAGTGAGCAGATCATAACTGAGTAAATAAACGGCCCATGTGATGTCTTCTCTTTCCTTGGGTTGCAAACCAACAGTGACAGAAAACATTTAGTTAACTTTTCAAAATATCCTATGTATGTATGTATGTATGTATGTATGTATGTATGTATGTATCTATCTATCTATCTATCTATCTATCTATCTATCTATCTATCCATCTATTTTTACCTGCTTTCACTACACCTTGTATTAGCAATAAAGCTATTGAAAAAAAAAAACAAGTCTCGCGTGACTTCATGGTGTATATAATAGCACGCGGCCATTATTCGGCCTTTCTTTTCCCTTAGCGGTGAAGGTGCAACAGTAATCGGTCGTCCCGTTTCGGGTTCATCCGACACCCTCACCAACCAAGCTGAACTGAGCTCAACCAACACAGCAACATGCCTCCTAAATTCGATCCCAGCGAAATAAAGATTGGTACGTTTCCACCTTGATGCGGTTATTGCTGAAGTGTTTTGACAGCCAAGATGGAGGTGCAGACTCCATGCCACATCCTGGGCGGCCTGGAAGAAACGGTAAAAAATTGGGCCCGTTTCAGCCAACAAATTGATTAAATCACCCCCTACGTATTTAAGACTGTAGTTAAAAAATTTTATGTGGGCCGAGTTGACGATTATCTGGAGTTGTGTTGAACCGTATCGGGCGTTAGCCTTTCCACGTGGGCTAGTTAGCGTCGGCTAATTTTTACATTGCGTTGGTACGTGTGCCAAGGTTTTAAGAACGCAACGAGTGAATTTGATTGAATTTTGCGCAGTTCCCAACTTCCTCTTGCCGAAATCCTGCAATACTTTGTACATTTTACTAAAACCCGTGATCTGGCAGAGTGACTCCAACGAACATGGACATGATTCCAATCTCCGGGCTCAGAAAAAGCGGCAATAAAATGCCTCGCATGTGAACGTGGAGTCGTTAGATATCCTATTGCTGTAGTTTTGAGGTCATATGGGACCCCAAGTATCGTAAGTTCATCATCGAGCTTGCATTCTGTAGGATAAGCGAGTGATGCCAAACGTCACAAATTTCATTTAATTTCAATCCAAACAAAACGCGATTTGTGGTCTTAAATTCGTGTTAATATGCAATACGTTAATCGGAATCTACAACTTTTAGTTTTGTGGAATCTTCCTCCTTGATTTTTGCATCATGCCAAAGTCAGGCAGGTAGCTGTCTGAGGGAAACATGTTTAAAACATGGCTTCAAAACATGCTATACCTTTAGGGAAGGAGTTGCAAAGTAACTGCAATATGCATCGCACCTTTCAATGAATGAATGAAAAAAAGACAACACAATGTCATTCACTTGTTAAATTACATCCCAATAGCAATACTGAGGTACCCAGTGCTCCTGAAATGACAATGGGCTTATTCACAAAAGGAGTTTCTCTTAATTAACAAAGTCCCAAATTGTTTCTTGTAAAATAGTCAACCTGACTTGCACCATTAGGACTACTTCATCAGAGCAGTAGTGATAATAGCATGTATACAGTGGTGAATGACATCTTTAGCAGGTGACAACAAAATCTGTGCTCCTCACCCATTTTCCCCTTCTTACAGTGTACATGAGGTGCACAGGAGGAGAAGTTGGAGCCACATCTGCCCTGGCCCCCAAAATCGGACCTTTGGGTCTGGTGAGTGTAAACCTTAAGTTTGTTATTGTAAAGTAGGACAGCCTCCCGCCACTATGCCTGTCTGTACGAGTGACCGAGTATACTCCAGTGGAGGCTTAGATAGACCCGGCTTTAGGAAACAGGGCGGCCCAAACCAATGGGCATCTCTGTGCCGAAAAGACTGGTACAAAAACAATGTAGGCAATCCCTGGTCTGTAATTGACGCTGATAGGTAGAAAGGGTTGCATTTGTAAGCTTTGGTGTGTTTCTTTTTTCCTTAGTCTCCCAAAAAGGTTGGTGATGACATTGCCAAGGCTACCGGTGACTGGAAGGGTCTGAGGATCACAGTGAAGCTGACCATCCAGAACAGACAGGCAGCGGTAGGTGTATGATGCAGTCAGCACCTTTAAAGGTGTCGAGCCTCTTTAGATGGAACAGCTTCTGATATTGAAAAATGTCTTGCACTGTTGTTCAGATCGAGGTAGTTCCTTCTGCATCTGCTCTGATCATCAAGGCTCTTAAAGAGCCCCCTCGTGACAGGAAGAAGGTCAAGAACAGTAAGTTTGAGCAGGAAACTTTCAAGTTTTGAATTACATCAAATTTATTTGGAGGCTGACATATCTAACAATTTGTTTTCTCTCAGTCAAGCACAGTGGCAGTGTGACTTTTGACGAGATTGTTGGCATTGCTCGCGTTATGAGGCCACGCTCCATTGCCCGTGAGCTGTCAGGTAGGAACAAGACCTTTTAGTCTGTTCAATGTCAGAATTACGCATGACTGATCAGTTCCAAACTTTAAGAGCAAGTTCTTCACAGGATAAATGTGAGTGGATTATTGATTTCAGAAGGGCAGGTTGTGCAACATTCAGCCTCCCGCCACTATGCCTGTCTGTCTGAGTGACTGAGTATACTCCAGTGGAGGCTTAGATGGACCCAGCTTTAGGAAACAGGGCGGCCCAAACCAATGGGCATCTCTGTGCCGAAAAGACTGGAACATCCCACATCTGGTCCTACGCAGTTAGAACTGGAAATTCTATGCATGTCTACCATTGTCAATCAAGTGGGGAGGGTGGGGTGCAGTATTCATTTCCGAGCATAGATGAAGCCTCTGCTTCAGATTTGTCTGTAAGGCTAATAAGTCAGACATGGCAGTTGGTTAAGGTTTCACTTTGCCTAAAGCTTATTATGCTCCCCTTAGGAACCATCAAGGAGATCCTGGGCACTGCCCAGTCTGTTGGTTGCACCATCGACGGCCGCCCACCCCATGATGTTATTGATGACATCAACAGTGGCAAGGTCGAATGCCCAACTGAGTGAATGAAACACAAAAATAAACTACAAAAATGGTGCCCATTTGTCTGAACTTTTTCTTAATGATGAAGCATACAGTGACAGCAGGTTGTGTCAATCTGTTTTTTTCCCCTCACATCTAAGCCAATTGCACAACCAGCAGGCGGCAGTAGTTTTAGGCTTGATTTGAATGGGAAAGTGACCAACATCATACATAGTTAGAGAGCAATATAAAAGTGTCTGAAAATGTCTCAGTAAAACTGGAGGACAATCTTTAAACTGAAATGGATGGAATTGTGGAATTTGTGTGCGACAATTGTAAAACTACATATTATAAAACAATTGGAACAGATTAACTGCATTTGAACATCAATTTTTCATACAAAACTTTATTGGAAATCCTAAATGGTAACATGTACAAAATGTATAAAGGCTCTACAAACTTGGCAAATGAAAATAACATGTTCTGGTAGGCCTTAGAGAATGCGGTAAACTTGTTTGGATCACAGCCACGTGTGGCCGAGGTTCCCATTTCTTAACTGAACCTGTTAATTAGGGATGGATGTCAATCAGCAATCCAGTAGTTGCACTTAAAAAAATGATTCAACAACTCCCCTCACTTACTTGAACACGATTAGTTAGTATTAGTAGGTTGCCAACCACAAAGTGTGAAAGGACATTGTTAGCCTGTCGCCACTATACCTGACTGATCGATGTTTAGCCTGAACACTTAATGACAGAAGCTCAGGCTTTAATGAATGAGGGCATAGAGATCAAATTCGTTCCCTTTCTGTGTTAAGTGCTTCGTCTCACTCTGACTAATTTTCTATGTAAATTTCTACAAACCACAAAAATCTTCCAGACATAGAGAGTGGTAAAAAATGCATCAGACACCTAAGACAGATCACAAATTCTTATTAACTATCAAATGATTGGAAAGGACACCGTCTGATGAGAGAAACCTTGGAATTATGTCTTAATGGCAGATGAGTAATCATCTTGCTGTGCTTGAAAACTCTGAATGTGTAATGTCATTTTGTCGTCTTTTCACTTACATTTCTCTGCACAAATTGGAAGACTTTTTCACACAGTATACGTTCCCTGATTTGACTCTCAAAGGACATTATCTGAAACTTCAACACCCACGACTCAATCTGAAGTTATAAACTCTTACTGGAGTCATGAGCCCTCTTCTCTGCTACTTGCAGCTGGTCGGGCTGCTGACATTACAGGACGCATTGACTTGTGTCAGGACCGCGATGACCTGAGGAAGAAATAGGAGTGCGTTTACTCTCAGGTCACGACTGGCTCAAGCACTGGGGTAGAATGGTCCGCCGTCTGCCCTCAGTGCTTAGTTCTCCACCTCCTCGTCCTCCTCGTCCTCTTCCTCAGCTTCGGCCTCTTCCTCCATGTGCTCCTCTGCCTCTTCCTCCTCCTCTTCCCGGCTCTTGTCATTCTCAGCGTCATTCTTCTTCTCCTTATCTTTACGCTTCTGCTCCGACACTTCCTTCTTTCCCTTCTGGCCCTTCTTGTATACTATCAAAGATGAAAAAAGAACCCCCAAGTATGAAGATCATTTCCAGTTAAGTCACATTTTCACACCAATATCTGCTCCAACGGCTACTTTTACTCACAAATTTGAAACAGAATTCTTTGCTCAAAATCTACCTTTAAACCTCAACCGCAGATACCACTTAATACAAGTTAGTCTTCATGGCATAACTTGCAAAAATTCCAATTTCCCTCAGTATTTTTTTTGGCTCACTTCATTTGTTGTCTCAACTGAACATACGAAAAAGTTGAGTTGTGCTTTAATGTAAACCTCCCTGATACATTCCTTGTTTTGTCAATGTTAGTTTCATTTATGTTTTGCTTTCAGCAAATAAAAGCCTGTATTGTCATAGAGCCATTGGTCACTCAAGTTAAACAACAAAAGCCTGGTTGTTCTGGCAATGCAGAAAAATTATGTATCTTGGCACTACACACACCTTCTAATGCCTCTTTGAGCGGCTCCAAGAATCTTTCAAACTCCATTTCCTCCATTGCTGCCAGGACGTCTCCAGCATTAAGAGTTTTCCTCTTGGCTTTCATGGCAAAGTTGTTTGCACTGGGAGAGAAGCATATAGAATTAAATCATTTCAGAAGGTAGTATAACTATTCAGGACTTTAGACATTAAAATTTCTCCACGACCTGCGTAGGAGGAAGAGAGCCCACCTGCTCCTGCCTTTCCTCACTACATTCTACAGAAGCACCACAGAGAGCATTCTGACCAGCTGCATTTTTGAATAGAGTGGAGGCTGCACAGCCTCAGACTGGAAGAATGCAAAGAGACTGGTGAGGCATGTGGAGAGGACCATTTGGACCTCACTTCCCTACATTAAGGACATATCATTAACGCGCTGCATGTCCTGAGCCAGAAATACCATCAGCGAATCCTTTCGCACCCCCCAATGACTGTTTTATCATCTTGCAACTGGAGAGAGGCTCTGCGGTATCCCAGTGCAGGACAGCCAGGCCCTTTGGCAGCTTTTTCCAAAAGGCAGCAGACTGCTAAATTTTTACTGGATAAACTGCTGTACATTGCAGTGTACTTTACTGTAGATTACTGCTGTATTCTTATCTTGCAGCACATACACATATTTTTTCCTAATTCATTGTAATGAACACCTCCACTTTAATTTTGACTGTGCAGAGCTCACCCTGAATGCAACGACATATCGTGCTGTGTACACTTAGTGCGTATCTGACTGACAATGGAAGCCTGTTGAAGTCATTCTCTCATTAAGATGTTCAATAGTGGAAATGTTTCTTACCATGACGTGGCGTACAGCACAAACACACTGGCGGCCTGTGATATGGCTCGTCTTGCCTCTTTAGATACGTTCACTCCATCTGGGAGCTGACAGAAAAAAAGCAATTGTAACATCCCGCGTGTGTCATTCACGCCGCTTATTTGATGGATAAATCTTTTCAGGTCCACGTTGGGGAAACTGCCGATTCAAACATCTTTTACATACTATCATAAAGCATCACTGCGGCAGAGTAACAATGATTGCTCAGGGGAAAGCAGCGGCATGGTATCGGCTTAAAGTCTGGTTAGATATAGCGGGGCTTCGGAGCCAAGTCTCGGATGCTCATACTCGGGGTGCTCTCCTACTCACCGCCTCCTTGATTATTCTTGTGATGACCGCGTTCGGAAGGTTCAAGTCCTCTGGTCTCTCGGCCATTTCCCTTCACAGCTTACTGGAGCGTGTGAGTGTTATCTACAGTTAGCTCCCTGGGTAGCGCTAACCGATTATCGCTCCCACTAAGATGCTTATGGCTGACGCTCAACTTGCTACTATTATAGTTCAGTTCTCGTGTACAATTTGTTGCAACACATTACACTTTTTAAATGTTGGTGGTGCGACAAATCGACCAATAAATATGTCGGAAGTTCTTCGTCTCAGACAGACACTAAAGAAAGATGTTCCCTAGTTTTGTTTTGAGAGATTTCCCGCGAACCTCTAACCACGTGGTTTGTAGTTTCAACTTTCAACTTCGACCTCTGGCGTCACGTGACTCACTCTGCGGATGTGGGCGCGGCTTAATCGTGGGTTGTGTCGCTAAGACAACCCCGTCCAAAGTGCGGCCCGGGCCCCAAATATGGCCCACAATTACATTTTTTATGGCCCGCATCTGACCCCATACGATCGTCCTTTTTATTTGCCTACCACCAACCGCATTGATAAAAACAAAGACGAAGTCAGCCCTCGGGCACTTCTAAACCACTGAATTTGGCCTTTGTAGAAAATGTTTGAGCAATCCTGCTATACTGTATTGGTATACTATACCAAGCACTTTAACATAGGCTCCTCTGGAATGCATCAAGTGTATATATTACATTTAATACATCAACACATTTAATCAAACATCTTTTATTTGTTGTTTTCAATGTTTTCAGGTTGTAACCGCTAACACAGAAAAAACAAAAGTCTGACTTTAGACTGTCAAAACTGCAAGACTTGCTGTCTGCCCCAAGCATACACTTGGAAAGACACACCAGTCTCCATCGGGAAATACACATTATAGTGTGAGAGGAAAAAATACAATGATGACAAAGAGAGGTAGCATTGTGGTGCCCGATATAAACCAGAGAGGTACATGAGATGGAGGAGCTAGAGGAACATGATAAGGTCCAGGATGTTTGCTAGGCAGCTTAGATGTGCATTGCAGTTCCATATTGAACTGAAATATTTACACGCTGTTTGATATGCATGAGCAGCGGTATTGATGCCCCGGATCGGGCTGTCAGAGGGGAAATACAGAGATCCACCCAAAGTGCTGCTGCGCAGTCTGCTGGTAAAAAGCCACTTCAGAATCAGTCAAACCTCTTAATTGTAGTGTCATGCAGGTCAGTTGGCTGGTGATTCTGAAACATTGTTTGCTTCATCCTGGGGATACGGTCTCCTTGATACTTTGTATGCACTTTGTATGCTGTGTGCCATATCATCTACACTATTTTGTCATCTCTCTGAAACTGCTAGGTATTTTTAGCATGAATGATACTTACAGAACCCTTGTTCAAAGCTAGATATTGATTCATAATGTACGTAGATTGCCTCTCCATTTATCTGACTTCATGATGAATTCATTGATAAATCAGTAAAGTGCCTATCTTCTGAGACTGCTGCCCTTGCAACCCGGCCTCGGATAAGCGGGGGAAAGTGGATGGAGGGATGGATGGATCTACCTACCACCCGACCTCCTATTCCTAGATTAGCTCACCTGTTAGTTAAGAAGTGTCTGTCTTTTAATTAGTTTTTTATCTTTTCAGCCTTTTAGTTCAATGTAGCTCTGGATTTTTTTCTTCCTCTGTTTTTCACAATTCCTGCACATTCGCAATCATTTTTCAATGTCTGGTGACTATGATTCACCTTTAAGCCCTTAAGGCCCCTCAAAATATTACATGTTGCAGTTTTGTATATGTATACAAGTCATTTATGTGGATTTGACTGTCCAATCTTGATGATGACATTAATGAACAGAAGTGAAATTATTTTTGCCAACTACAAATGCAAAAAAACTGACCAAACATTATGAAAAACGATCTTGTATTGTTGAGTGAGAAAGTGCACACAACTGCGCAAAGGCACTGCACTGCTCTCTGTTACAGTGGGCTTGAATTGAAATGTAAAATGTCATGTGAATAGAAATTGCTTCTTAAAGATGCCTCTTAATGTGTATTTTATCATAGATATTGTTGATATGATGACAGTTTTCATTAGAGCAAAACCCCTCATGTAACCATCATGCAAACATTAGCAGAAATCAATGTCAGGTGTCATATGACTGCACAGAAGCCAATGGCATCATTATTTAAATGTATGCACCAACATTGAAATAAAGTATAAACCCATGACACCTGAAACAAGCAGAGGACAGACACAAGTCTCTGCAAACAAGAAATATAACATGTACCACTATATAAATGCTCTGTCCGTTTGTTGCTGAAATACTAGTGTCATGTTTATGAGATGCAGGGCCCTACAGTGGTTGTAATGCAAATATTAAAATGGTCTAATGATGGAGTTGACAAAGTATGAGGAAAAAAACTATTTCCCAGCCAAGCATCCCCTCTAACTTCAATTGTCCGCACAAGCAAGGAGGATAAGGTCATTATTTGTTTGGGGGGAAAGGCATTTAGGTGGTTTCCATGGTAGCTTGTTTCCTCACGCATGCAACACAGAGATGCAGCCCACACAGTGTAAATTACTTTGTTAGTAATGTCACCTCTGCAGTGAAAGGTTAAGTTAACACCCACCACGTTCATGCATCTCTGCCTGTTTCTGGATGTTGCCCCGGGATACTGGAGCTTCCTCATCATGAAATGCTTATCACAGCGATGTAATTACTGTGGCATTACTCATTGTGTTTTTTATTATCTTCTCTCCTTATGTAGCATCCTACTGACATCACTTACATCCAGAGGATGCTACACATGTCAAACATGTTTTTAATCAGAATTTGACTAAGAATGATTTTATTTGCCAGATGTGTTGGCGCATGCCGTGAATTTGCTTCCAGGTGTGAGTAACTACAGAGCAGCTCAAATTACAAGCAGAAAAAATGTTTCAGCAAGTCCGGCCCAAATCAGCGGAAAGAGAACAGATTCGCTGTGATTACACAGCATGAAACTAGTGCTTTCACATGTGAAACACTAAGTCAAACGTTATATCAAATATACACTAACACATCGGTCAATATAAGATAAAGTTAGCACATCACTCCATCAGGGTTACAATAAAAGAATGGAAGTCAGATAAAATGCAATTCTCATCAGGTGATGCATGAGAGAAATGAAAGACACTGATCGCCATAAAGGCAAACAATTGGGGGTGTTGCGGGTTGTAGGTATGCACGGAACGTGCGACTTTTTGGACTGTGGCCGTGTTTTTCGGGTTCTAACTTGCTGGGGTTCTGCAGTAGAGCCCATGGAGTCCCCGCTGCTGGATTCCAGTCGGACTAGGAAGCGTGAAGAGGTTTGTTTATGCAGCACTACTTTCGTCTCCATCCGACACCGTCCGCTCCGACCTGACGCAAACATTAGCCCGAAGCCGCTTAAACGTCAACGCGAAGCGGACCGTGTTGTCGAAATGATCTGCATTCGGACCACATCCCTCACTCCCTCTGGCTGATCTACCCCTTCGTGTCAGCTCGGAGCGGCGAATGTGCTTTCCCTGGATCTATTTTCTCCCGGATGGCTGTGCTGCGCCTTTCTCTGCCTTCTCGCCCGTGCCTGGCCGCCATCTTGAATTTTAATGTTAATTTAAAAAAATGTTTCCTGTGATATTTTCGTTTAGGGTATCGTGCCAAAATCGGATCACTTTAAAGGATTGTTGTTTTGCGTGGTGATCATTGTTTATCCACCTTACTTCCTCAAAAAATATCAACCAGTGAGTATTGGGTGCATTTGTTTCTGTTTTCCTCGTAGCTTCAAGACATTTAATGTTAGCAACGCGTGAAAATGCTTTCAGCCCTGAGCTCAACACAGATCCTTTTAAATTACGGTGGCCGGAGCCGAGTGAAAAACTAGTTCCTCTCTACGATTTTTTACAGAAAGCACATCCACGAGGATAAAGGCCGGTAAACTAACTTTTGTTACGCGAAACAAAACAACATATCTAACCAGTTAAACTAGCTAATGGCTTCCCATCAGACAAGCCTTACTTCAAGCATTAGGGTTAGCCTTATCCGCAGTTAAGCTTTTTGGCACAACGGTAACCGATAAAGATTACTTTTTTGTGCACTGCCCATAACATGAAATGATACATAATTTAATCGCGACATTGTTTTGATTATGCGTGAAACGTCTGTGTTGCGTTGCGTTTGCTGGTCGCCGTGGTGTAGAATTACTACTATGCGGCTTGATAATATTAGCAGTGTGCTAATATTAACTTCGGTGCTAGCAGGCGTCAACTGCCAAAGAACTAGTGATGCATCGTTGTCACTAGAAAGACAAAATAATGCCTCGTTACTATATTGCTTCATTAGAGCACTACTCTAAACCAAACAGTTGTAATTACTCGAGCTTGTGCTTCAGCCTGATAGCAGTACCCCCAGTTTGTGGTGATTGCGTATTTTGGTTTGTATTTCACTGTAATACGGTTTAATATTAAACTAATGTGCAACATCGAGAGCGTGAGCGATAGTGTTGCAGGCTTTTGTGGGTAAATGGTTGGCATAGCCCATTTGTCAACAGTGTATGGCTCGGTGCCGGCGCCCGGTGCAGAGATAACCGAGCCAAGGAGAGCACCGCCCGGGCGTCAAGCGATGTTCCTCACAAGCCAACCCAATGCTGGAGTGGAGCCCGGTTGTTGTTAGCAAACAATGCTAAATTGAGCACAATCACGGCCTGAGCTGAGCTGTGGCCTTCCTGGTTACCACCGCTCTTGTCGATGACCATTCGGCGTATTTGCGGCTATCGTTAGCTTTGTTGGAGCTAAGCATGGAAGTATTTTCTTGTGACGTAGGGATTATGATGACGTCAGTAGGCACGACGTTCCAATTGAATAAGTATGCTTGCGATTGCGTGGTGTAGATTGTCGTGAAGCAGTCGCACTTCCTCCGTCTGTGGGGAGCGCAACGGTTTTTGAGATGAGGCTGTTGCACTTGATACTGAGCCAATTTGTTGTTTCAGGTTACTACCACTAGGTGGCGCCGCACGACCATTTGAGTGAGTCCATCCAACTCCTCCTTGTTGCGTGTCTGTCAGAACCTGCCATGGCGTAAGCAACATCAGCTACCGACGGGTAAATTTGATTCTTTGTCGTTCTCATCAATTTTGTCGTTGTGCTGCTGTTAGACACTTGTCATTCCAATAAAAGTCTTCCATTTTACATAGAATGTGATAGTCATTCAATTTAATTGAATGTTATTTGCATTCTCTAATTGGATGTGTTACTGGATGCTGGGTGCAGATAATGATGTTCATTTTCACATAGGACATGAAAGCTCCAAATATTTTATGTTTAATAATAGATAGCTCTTGAAGTGGAAGAAGCATCCAATCCTCTTTTAGCAAAGCATAACTATTGCTGTGGCTACGGTGCTGGCCATCACCTGTAGCCACTTTTTTCAGGCAGTTATTTGAAACAAATCACTCCAGTCTGAATGACTAGCACTTGCGTTTTCTCTGTATGAGTGCAGTGCCTGGGATTGTCCTCCCAGTACATTGCATTGTCAACATATCTGAGGTTGTCCCGTTGAGCAGGTTTACCAAGTTGTCGAAAAATGCAAAGAAGTACCTGCTACCTTCTCAGGTTATGAGCAAAGTTTGTGTGTTGTTGTGCATTTTCCCTCCTTCCTCCTCTCCTTCCCTCATTCACACATTCTTGAGGGGAAAGATTTGACCTGTACATTCAAGATTGTCTTTCTTTCTCTCACACATTACCTCCTACATATTCAAAATATCTCAAGTAATTGACGTGTTTATATTGTGTTGCCTCTGTAGGTTCTAGTCTCTAGACCCCAGCCTTCCGACCAAAGCTTGTTTCTTCAACGTGGGGACTAAATGCAACTGGACAAGGGGGCTTGTGGGTATGAAGTGGCTGGGCGAATCCAAGAACATGGTATTAAATGGCAGACGACACGGAAGCAAGTTGACCAGCGAGCAATCTATGAGCCAGAGCCAGACACGCTCTCAGCATGGACAGCGAGCATCACTACGTCCCAGAAAAGGCCACCCCAGAAATCGCAGATGTAGCCGAAGTGAGATGAGCGATTTATTTTTTTCAGTCTCATTTAAAAGAAAAACCAATAAACCAGAACATATGTTTTTGCATATATAAATGTCCAGAGCACATGGGTATACAATCTTGATAACAATCTGGAGTATGAAGCCACCTAAAAAAATGGCTTTATATTATAGATAGGATTTACAGCTACGTCACATTTTCTAATTAGCAGGCGTTTTTGTTTTGTACAGGGTTCACTGCTACCAGTCTTGAAGCAGAGAGGCGATACGTGCCATCTTCAGGAATGACGGCCAAGGAGTTATGCGAGAATGACGATCTCACCACGAGCCTCATCCTGGATCCTTACCTGGGCTTCCAGACTCACAAAATGAACACCAGGTCAGCTCGTCTCCACCAGCCACAACATGAACATGCAGGCGCCAACTGATGATGTTGTGATTGATGGGAAGAAGTGCCTACACGAACAGTAGTATCATTGCCGTAATTGCCGTATATATACCTACACAGTAATTTGTGAAACAAGGCATACATTTTGTTTTATCATACTTGATGGTGAGTTGATGCGTGTCAATTGGGAAATTGTCCCTATTTTGTTCTCCCATCGGCCTCATGTCTCTGGTTCGCGAATGATTTTGTCCTTACAGGTTTCGTCCCATCAAGGGAAGGCAAGAGGAGCTGAAGGAGATAATTGAGCGCTTCAAGAAGCATGACAACTTGGAGAAAGCCTTCAGGGCCTTGACGACAGGAGACTGGTCTCGACATCTTTTCCTCCATAAGACAAAAGCTCAGGAGAAGCTTTTTAAGCAGCATGTAAGACGATACCTTCATTGCTCCTGTCTCCATTTTCCACAGATGCAGTTTCTAAAGTAATGGAAATTAAACTGTCTTTCACAGGTGTTTGTGTATCTCCGGATGTTTGCCACTGACAGCGGTTTTGAGATTCTGCCATGCAATCGTTACTCGTCAGAGCAGAATGGAGCAAAAATCGTGGCAACGAAGGAATGGTAAGATCATACCTATCGAAACTTAAGTGTATCTGTGTGTTTATTCATTTGAATAAAAATGATCTCTGCACCATTCAACAACCAAGAGGGTGGCTGCTAATTGATGAGTAGGACTCACTCCTTTTTATTGTGCACAAGAAATAAAAGTGACCACTTGCGAATATTTGTGTACAAGAATGGGCGTACTCTACTCGTATAAGCACCTGAGGTGATGCACTGTTGTTGCCCTGCTTTATGCTACCCACATCAAATCTTACGATCGCTTTCCCGTACAGGAAAAGAAACGACAAGATCGAGTACCTGGTGGGCTGCATTGCGGAGCTCTCGGAGAGCGAAGAAAACATGCTGCTTCGACATGGCGAGAACGACTTCAGCGTCATGTACTCCACTCGCAAGAACTGTGCACAGCTGTGGCTCGGGCCAGCTGCCTTTATCAATCACGGTAATGTCTCTCACTTATATTGATATGTTGTCGCCCTACTCTGGAAAATGATAAGAGAGCTTTACACAAGCTTTGATACACGATGGAAAATGTATTTCTCTTTTGTCACTGTTTAACAATAATGATTTCCCTTTCTTTATTCCATCTGCATTTGTACAGACTGTCGTCCAAACTGCAAGGTAGGAGCCTCTTGTGACATGAAAATCTTTGTCTTGTTAACAAGTTGTGTCCTAACTCAAGAAACCTCCCTGTTTTCCAGTTTGTCTCGACAGGGCGGGACACAGCCTGCGTTAAAGTCTTGAGGGATATCGAACCCGGAGAGGAAATATCTTGTTACTATGGAGATGGATTTTTTGGAGAAAACAATGAATTTTGCGAATGCTACACATGTGAACGGTAGGCATGACGTCCGATCGCCTCGCAGGAACGAAGCGCACAACTGTGAGAACGTGTCTCATATCTCGGCGCATTCTGTTCGGCAGGCGAGGCACTGGGGCTTTCAAATCCAAAGCAGGACTGCCAGTAGAAGTACCAGTGATCAACAGCAAGTACGGGCTGCGGGAGACGGACAAGCGTCTCAACAGGCTGAAGAAGTTAGGGGAAGGAAACCGCAGCTCGGACAGCCACTCTGTAGGCTCCCACACTGATGTGGACTCTCAGGAAATGCCAAAAACACATCCATGTAAGAGTCCACTTGTGTTCAGCCCACCGTTGTGTGTGTTAGCTTGTGTTCTATCCAAAATGGGGTCACTGTCAATATAATATATATGTTGGCATAATTTTCACAAAATTTTGTTCTATATTAAAAAGGCCAAAAAATATGCTGTAAAATATGCAGAGATGTCCTCAAATATATACTGTATTTTTTATATGTTCTGTGGTAATTAGCGTCATTTTATCTTTTCACTGCAGCTGCAAGAAAAAGAACTTCCCCAGGCATGAAGTATAGTAAAACCAGGACTCAAACCAGAAATCAGACTCTATCCAGAGCCGTAAACTCTACCTCACCTTCCAAGCAAGGTCGTATTAATAATAACAGGGTACCAAAGAGACTAAAATCCCAATCCAAGCCTTCATTAAGTAAAGTCCAGTTGCGGAGTCGTAGGAGGGGTGCAGAACCCAAGGCGTTGGCCAAAGGAGAGGCTTGCCAGCTGGGTCTCAGGGACTCGAAGGTGTCGCTGTGTAAAGGCGTTGCCGTCAAAAAGGAGAAGGATGCACAGGGGACGATGCAGCCGACACTTGGCCACCAAGGCTGCCTGACGCGGCACGCAGCCAAGGAACACAGCATTCTTCCAGGAGTACAAGGCTGTGAGGGCAGCCAGGCATCCACATACAGAACTCGCAGGTCCACGCGGACCCTGGTTAAAGCCCAGGAAATGGCAGCTGGCATTAAGCTGGAGCCCAGCGCCATGGACGGTCTGAGCCCCGTGCCCGGCGGAGTTGTCATCAAAACGGAGCCGGCCGACATGGACGAGTATCTCCACCACGGGGTCGGACTGGAGCAGCCGGTGTTGGACAGCAGCTACGCTCGGAGAGGTATGTGTGCCAGGCGGAAACGGCTGCCACGGCTAAGGGCTGACCGGACGATTAAGCGCGAGGACTCGTACGAGGAGCCATTCATGCCGGTGCCGTCCGGACACACCTCGGCCTACTCGGACTGCGGTAATATGCTGCTGGGCTTTTCCGACCGCCACAGGGACTTCAACGGGGTCGCGAGTGGCAAGTCGCTCCGCCGAGACAAAGGCAAAAGTAGCTGCAGGTCGCAGGACAAGGGAAAGAAGAAGCGCCAGATAACACGATACGACGCGCAGCTGATAGTGGAGAACAACACGGGCATCCCCAAGCTGACGCTCCGCCGGCGGAGAGACAGCAGCAGCAGCAAGACCAACGACCCCAAGGACGTCATGGGCTCGTCCATTTCCACCTCCACGGTCAGCTCGGCGTCCTCCAGCAAGATCAGCATCAAGTTCAGCAAGGACCACAACAAAGACAAGGGCAGCTCGTACATTGCCAAGCTGAATAACGGCTTCACTCCCGCCGTGCACAACAACGCCACTAAACTGAAGATCCAGCTGAAGCGGGAGGACGACGTGCGGCGAATATCGCAGGCGAAGGCGGAGCAGATGGCCTACAACGGGAGCATGGCGCAGAGTCTGGAGGCGAGGAACGGTGGGCACAGGACCCAAAAGATCATGGCGGACTCCTCCTCCGAAGAGGACAATGAGGAGGAAGGGGAGGACGACGACGACGACGACGACTACTTTGACAACGAGTTTGAAGACGATTTCATTCCACTCCCTCCAGCGAAGCGCCTCAGACTCATAGTCGGCAAAGACTCCATAGACATCGATATCTCCTCCAGGAGGAGAGAGGATCAGTCTCTGAGGCTCAACGCATAAGCTGTGGAGCTCATCACTCCGCCACTTCTTGTAAATAGTGATGACTCGCTAATCAACTGTGGTGTTGATGTAAAAGAAGTACAGTAATTTAAAGACAAAAAAATTGCTGAAGAATTACAAATCTGAATGAACGATGTTAGAGGTGCTGTTGACCTAAAACAAATCTGTATTTTTCACTGACGATAGACAAATGTTAATACAGTACATCTCTGTCATACTGCATATGTTATGCTAAATGTAAAAATACAGGGAGTTTTTCCTCACCACGTCTCTGAGCAACACAGTTGGGCCGCAGGTGAAGATGAGAGGATTTGTTTTGAGTTCAACTATTCCTTAAAGTGAATGCACTTGTTATATTCATAATGGACATGGTCCATGTAGAAAGTGTACAGTATGGTGACTATCCCCTCTGTCTCATAGGCAGGTTTTTATTGAATTTTCTTTTCTTTTTATTTGTTTTTTTGTTGTTGTTTTTTTGTCTTATAGTTTGTAATTTGTCTGGCAACCCGCGTGGTCGATCCAGAGTTACTGTCGGAGTAATTGAATGGATGTGCCATGTTATCATTATTCCAGTAGTTTCCACGTAAAGACGCACTCAGAAGCACTACCAGGAATTCATGCATCTAGGGAACCTCACGTCTCTGGTAGACCTGCAGTCACACAGGGACGAGCTTTTGAATCAGTGCTGTTCCATTAGCAAGTGCACGTGAACAATTTCACAGCGGTTATGCATTTCACAAAAACACATCAAGTCTGTTTGACTGGCTGGTTCGGCAGCGAAAATGGATCTTTCTAATGCAATATCTGTGTCAGATCGCGCATCTGGAGCCACTGTGTTTGTTTTGTTCCTTTGAGTAATCACAGAGGTCTGACGTCACAGACACCAGACAGGGATGACGCCGCACAATTTCAGCCGACCAGAGCTCGTTCACAATCCTGTATGGAAACTTGCGCAGCATCAGAAAGACAGAAAAGCACATCTTGTTTTGTTGTTTTTTTTTTTTTTTTTGTGTAAATCTCAACTGCTATTAAAAGTGCAAACGGACCAATATCATGGAGCTGCTGTATGGTGGAAACATGGCACACTTGCAATTTGGAGCCTTTTTAGAAGTATTTTTCCAAAGGCTCTCAGATCAAACCCATTCTGAAATATGCCCTGTTTGCGTTTTACAGAAACAGTAATGTTTAAGTGGAGAAAGTAATGTACAGAGAGACTTATTTTCACTCTACAGAAGTATGGGATGTGTCTCCTCCAGTCCAGTCTCACTTTTTGCATTCTGTCTTTGGATTTAGCAGGAAAAGTGAGCAAGTGTTCTGTTCTGGATTTGGGTGAAAATGAAATTGTCTGACTTGTACACTCTAGCTTTAGAGTTTGGTATTTTTTCCCTTTGGTGCTACTTAAGTTCCTCATCCTGCGATAGCCAAGGCCCCCGTAAATAAAATCAAGCACTATCTTCTGTAACTCCTCAGTGATAGATGGCAGCATTAACTCCAGTAGACAACATTTCACGGACGCAAACGTTTTCAGCAGAAATATCCATCGTGTCCCTAGCTGTGGTTGGTTTTGTCCTTTTTTATTTTGGAATGACCTTTTACTTAAGTTTTGAAAAGAAACAGAAAAACAAAAACAGAATCACCATCCGACAGTGTTAGGTGCCTTAATAAAGAGCTTTTTCACATATTTTCGGCAAATTTACGACACGACTAATCAGTGAAGAATGAAAATGCAAAGCCATCTTTCCCCCCCCATCCGAAATATCGGAACACTTGCAAGTCCCCTCATGAGTCATCCGTGTGTATTATTTTGATTGCAGGAAACGATTCAACTGCCCTGTAGATCATTGGATCAACAAAAATGAATGTTAATCCACTTTTGTTCTTTTCCTGTACTGTTCATATCACCAGCAACTCATCATCACAGTTGTAAACCTGGCTCAGTCTGTCCTCCCTTCCCCTGGACGTCTTCATCCAACACTGTTAACTGTTCGAGGTGTTCCGTCTGTGTGGTATTTGTCCCAATAGACAGCTGTCAAGATTTCCAACTGATGCTCAAAAATGGGAAAACGTAAAGGAGAAAAAAAAAAAGCAAGACAAATGTGAATAGTTTGCGGACATTTTAGCGTGCTGCGTGGGTAGCGGGGAACATGTAAAGAGAATTAAATCTGGGCAGTGCTTATATTGTCCAATATGTAAATCTTGTGAACACATCTTGTACTTATTTAACAGTTTTGAATACTTGAAAACTATATAAAGTTTCTTTGTGACTTATGTTGTGAGCCTGTTTTGAAATGTTCCAGTATTCCATGTCAATGTCAGTTAGTTTTCTTCAGATTCTAGATGTGTAGGGAAGGTTTACAACAAAATTGAAGAAATAGACAAAACATCACCAGTGTCAGAAATCCGCGACTTCACTTCTCCAAGTCACTCACCAACATCAGGTGCTCTTATTTCCTTTTTTTTTAGCAAGTCACTCACTTGTCTCAACCACATATTTGGAGGCAAAGACAAAGTAAGACATCAGCATTTGTTAGTTTAGTAAGATATTATTGTTTGAGATTCCCAGCGTGATCAGCAAATTTCCTGTAGGTGTGAGTCCTCCATGATTCTGTGTGAATATCCAAATTGGAATATAATGAATTCTGTCTTGTACATCTTAAAAGTAGGAAAGTAAGCTTATCAAATCAATATTAATTTTGCATCAACAATGCTTTTTTTTTTTTAAACCCATCATATCCACTTGATCCCATTCTGTTGTGTGCTGCCAAGTCATCCCCAAGCAAGAGTGTAAAATGTATCTTTGTATCACACACCTTATCTCAACTTTCAAAACTTTGTTTCCAACTACCTTCGGAGGTTTGCAGTTCAAGAAGCCCCAGGGCAACTCAACCAATCAGCTGCTTGCTTTTTGGGAGTTCCTCTCTACCCTCTAGTGGTTAAAAATTGGTTATTGCAGCTTTGTCCTCTGCATTGAGGAGCACAAAGAGTATTAATCATCAGAGCAACATGCTTTTGTATGTCTATGGTCTTGCAAAGTCTCCATGCATCACATCGTGAGATTAATGGCACAAAACAGTGAGGTGGCGTGGTGGCCACAGCATCATCTTGCCAGACATCAGGCAACACCTGAGCTCTGATCACCTCAGGCTATCTTAAGACACCACAACAACCGCTTGCACACGTGAATGTGTGTGTGCACGTGCCTTTGTGTGTGTTCGTGTGCTCTGGCGAAAAGAGTGCAACCTTTGTGTCTTCATGTCCTCCCTCACACTGCCAGAATTGTGCTGAAATAATTGAGGAATAATGAAGAGACACTTGCTGCTCAAAGGGTGGTGCAGGAGAAACTTAATATCGAACATGAAACTGGTGGTAATGAGCTGTTTCACTTCTCATGGAAATCATTGTTTATTTCTGGAATCAGGAAGTACACCTCTGGCTGTGAAATACAGCATCAAAAATGATCAACATAATAGTTTTTTTCTGCCCCTCAAAGACATGAATCCAAGAGAGAAACAGCGATAAACAGCATGAATCAAACTGAGGACAGAGAAGATGCCAAATACTGCCAATAAACAGCACATGACAGTCAACATTGCTCTTTATTTCCCTCACAAAAACACATGCGCTCAAATTCAAATACCACGCATAGTATGGCAAAATGAAATACAGTTAAATTGGCACGTGCGATGTGTGAAGTCTCCCTCATGAAACACAGCAGTAATTGAGGTTGCGTGGTGCTGGAGTGTTGGCACCATTGACTATTGACTGACCTGTGTGCCAGTGAGGTCAGGGTCAGTCTGAGGCTTGTACAGCACACACAGCACGCCAGCAGCGCCCGAGAGGGAATATGAGCCACATTCACAACAGCATTAAAAGGCATTATTTATTCCGCGGCCCAGTGAGGCCGTGACTGCATCTCAGTCTGACAGGGCTCAGTGTCTGGGTGCAGCCTGGAACAAGAAGCGTTTTCAAAGACGATCCCTGAGCCTCCTTTCTTACCCACAAAGTGATGATCTGGATTAATGACACGACTGGAGCTGGTGATGTGCGGCCTGACGATTACCAGGCTGACCTCAGCGACCTCGGCCTGGCGGCCTGGATTAATGCTGCGGTCCAGGCTACCCGTATTCACTCCTGTCAACTTCACGACTTCTCAAATTCACAGGTTTGGCTGTAGCCCCGCCCACTTTTTACCAGTACATCACAAGTTACGGTTAGCCTGGAACACAGCGTTATTTTCTTTCTATCAGATGTGTAGTGCTACTGCAAACAGACCAACGCAATTTAGGTCAAAGTTGCAGCGCGCCGCATTTGGACTTTTCTTACTCATCAGTTTCATTACAGGTGTGTGTGTGTACCCACTTGGGGACCAGGCCGATATTGACCACACAGCACTGGAGATTGCAAGTCTTTGGATTTCAAGCGCTAATCCATAGTTTCATGTTGTTTTCGCCTTGAGACTGACATAGCCGTAGTTACTCCTAATAACAGCCGCTAGCCAGACAAGCTCCATAATTACAGGTGAATCGAAACCGGTGTTGCACACCAGCATGGTAGAGTGACATCATCCCCCTAGCTGCTTTTCTCAAAACTGCAGTGTTATGATGCGAAGTGGTTTAAATTTGGACCCATTTGCCTCAGAGAAGATATGTGGAATGACCATAAATGTGCCAGGAGGAAATGGCATATTTAGTATTTTCAGTGATGTTGTCGTGAGTTTTCACATCATCATCCAACAGAGCATTTTGACTGCATATATCATGGAATATGGACTTTTCCATAGTATCCATTGTTATCTAACTTTTACTATCCATCCCAGATTTTCACAAAAAACCTATCACAACATATTTTCCTGCAGATAACTCAGGATTCTTGTCTCTAAAAGCAGCTCAGCCTGTCATAAAGAAGCCACAGCACTGATCTAGGTGTGTGTGTCTGTGTGTGTGTGTGATTTGAGTGCAGCAGGGACATGTGACAGAGAAATGGCCACCCACCTCCGCGGATAAGCGAAGCTTCTCCCCAGAAAAAACAAAAGACAAGATATCCAATCACCGCCCGGTCATGTGTCTCACTGATAAACGACTGATAAACTGTGAGTGGTGTGGCTGCACTGATGACGATGATTGACTGAGACACCCAAGATGATGACGGCTGGCTGATGTGTGTTTCACAGTCTAATCAACCGCCCCCAGCCCCTCCATGCACACGCGCGCGCCTTGACATGAAGGAGGGGAGAGACATCTCACACACACGGAGCTGTGGGAAGTTTTTGCTCCAATTTCTCTGCAAATGTGTTTTGCAGAGGTCAAAACATGGAAAACAGCTGCAGCCGTAACGTCAGTTAGAACGAGGACAGTTGATTCATGGCAGACAACTCACAGAAGCACACACACACGTTTAGAGAGAGAGAGAGAGAGAGAGGGAGAGAGAGAGAGAGAGAGAACTGAGAAATCTTTCTCTCTTCCAGTCCAGTCAAATCCAATCACACGTTGGGTGAGGTTTGCAACATTGCGGCATTCTGGCCTGTTATCCTGCTTTTTGTTGAGCCCAGGAGAATTATCAGGACTTGGGCAACTGGTGGGACTGACTTCTATAGTCAAATTCTATTGATTTATTTCCCATGAATGGTTTCAAAAAGCTGTTTATCCTCGGTGTTCAGTGGTTCGCTGAGCATAACAGCTCAATGTATAACACAAAGTCATGAATATAGATTAGATTGTTTTCAACCATAAACACCGTAGGAATACAATGAAGAATTCAACTGCTGAGCACCAGTAAACTCAGTTTGATTTAGACTCATCACCACAATATCTGCACACAATGTGATCACATTATGCCAGTGATTCACCCGCGACATTTGGCGCCGCGCCTCTCCCGCCTTACTGCGCCCTAAAACAAACCACATCTCATTAAAACCCCTCTTAATGCTCCACACACTCCTTTTGTCTTTAACCCAGTCTGAGTTTTTAATCCGGGGACCGAAGGGGTTAAAGCGGCGCTACTCCCCCTATCGGCCAGTCGAGGTACAGCACACAGCACACATGCCTCGCGCCGCCTGCCCGCCTGTTGTTCACTCCGTACTCACTCTCTGCACACTCTGTGCACACACTCTCCTCTCTCCTCCACCAGAGCTTCTCCTCCTCTGTCGCCTTTTGTCGTCTTGGTTCTAGACGGGCTGCGAGTGCAGGTCAAGGACCCGGACCCCTCCTCAGCCAAACCGAGCGAAAGTTACTGCGAGATATATAAAATAACTACAACCTCCGAACAACGTGAGTAAACCGACATTTCCCCACTTAGTCTCTCTCTCTCTCTCTCTCTCTCTCTCTCTCTCTGTCTCTCTCTCTCAGACACACACTCTCTCGCTCCAAACTTCTCTCTAGCTTGGGTGTTTGTTTGTGCTTTTTTTTAAATCCCTGTAAAAACCGCGGCGGTTTGTTTTGGCGCCAGTTCGTTGCATCTATGGATACAACCGCGTTTTCTACAATTATTTTCATTTTCTGTCTGACTCTCGGTGGGTCGATGATGTGGCGCCTGTGGAAGTGATTATGTCCCGCACAAGGCGAGGGAACCACTTGTTAGATGAGCTTTCTTGACTGAATCGCCTCAGAATATTAAATATTCATCAGTTGACACCAGATATGCGCACTTATCACCTGGGAAGACTTTTAATTCCCCAGAAACAAGCAACAACCTGATAGAGGGTGAGAACCTGAAACTTAACTCCTCAAGTCAGACTCATCAGCCAACATCTCCCCCAAAAAGAATCATGGACAGAATTCGTGGACTTAGTCCCAGATTTGATTTTTATATCTCTTTCCCCCCTCACAGATATTTACTCTTGAGGTTTCAGTGCGGTGCCTCGAAGTTTCTCAACAAGCTTAAGTTAGCGTCCATATCTTATCTCCTGTGGTTTGGATGTCAGGAATTGTATTCCTGGGAGACTGTAAACTTGTGTTAAAGAATCCACACACAAACACACACACACACATACATACACAATACAGTATCCCCCACCCCACCGCACACACGGATATTGATGAACATCTGCTGGTTGTGTGTTTACATGCCGTGCGGATACTTTTACAGGCTTTGCACAAAAACCTCATCCACTGCAGAAGAGTGGAGTAATGAGGCTAAGCGAACGCGGCCTGCAGTTTCTGGGCTTTGTGTGGTGGAGCGAGTTGATCGACTCCGGCTGCCTGATTTTCAGATTTTGATGCAGAATCGATTATATTGGCTGAACTTTGCATTCGGTGCGTTTGTAAGCCACGCAGGCCCTGCTGCCACCAAATGGCCACAAGCTCCCTGCACGGTTATCGATCGCCGCACGTGTGTGTGTGGCTTTGGTATAATGTAGGTCAGCGCTGCGCATACACACACACACACACTTGGCCCACATGTGTGATATCACCCCTCCACAGCCCACCACCACCACCACCTCCTCTCCACTCCTGTCCTCACCCCGCTGCCCTCTCTCCCCTCCTCTCTCCTCTCCTCTCCCATCTCTTCTGCCCCCTCTTCTCGCTCCAGCAGCAGCAGCAGCAAATCTTTTCCTCAACATCTGAGGCTGTAAATCTGTTCGACTCCACATGACCTTAATTACCTTTCCATATTTCTCAAAAAAGGGGGGAAAAAAAGTCGTGCTCTCTGCCTCGGGGCTTTTGCACCGAGGTCTGCAGCTGGTGGCATACCGGTATGTGTGTGTGTTTGAGTGTTTAGTTTCTTTTTCGAATTTGCTCCCAGCGAAGAACAGGGAATGTTTTCATGGTGTTGCATTGTGTTAAAGAATTGTGTGTTTGTGTGTGTGTGTTTTTGCGTGTGTTCTCGAGAGAGAGAGAGGGAGGTGTCAACCTGTTTGTCTGCATTCTGGGCGATGTTGTTGGTTTTGGGAATGTAAGCACATCACAAAATGTGAGCACATCATGTCGTTATGGAGTTTGCCAGTGGTGGAAGTACAAATTTCCATAACCACCAACTGAGTCGTGCACGTTGGTGAGTCATCCGAGCCGCGTCCATAACCTGTTCGCCCGGTTCAATGGAATTGCCCCAGAGGTGAGAATGACTCGAACGCGGCTCAGGCTTCGACGCAGCTCAGACCCACATGCTAAGTCGGGGAGTTTCACGCGGCGGTGAGAGCCGAATCCTGATGTCTGCGGATCCAGATGCTGCCATCTCGCCCTCTCTCTCCCACCCTCCTCTTTCCCTCCCTCCCTCTCTTTCTCTCTCAGCCTGGT
>OMPJ01015924.1:0-31717 GCA_900312935.1 Carapus acus | reverse complement strand
CGCTTTGGCATGGCGTTGGGCCAACTGCTCACCGCCAGGTCGCTGTAGATGTGGTCGCCAAAGTAGAGGACTTTAGACCCTCTCCAGCCGGTCAGTCTCAGGAACTCGTACAGGTTTCCCTGTAGAGATCAAACACATACACACACACACAAACACACACACACATATGCGCAACATCATTAAAAATTGTGCGCCGACCATTCCGATGAAAACAAAATGTCAACCTTACCTGTTTGTAGATCTGCCCTTTGTCCAGGTGGTGGATTCTGTCCCATAGCAGTGTGCCTTTGTCCGTCACCCTCCTGAAAGGCCTTAGGGGACAGACAGCACCATCTTAACAGGCTGACCGGCACCAACAAGCTGATAAGTGATATCTAAGGCCCCTGCTGCACACACACACACCCACACGCTGGCACAGGAACTTACTTCCGTTTGTCGTTGAAGAAACTGGGCTTGTCGGCCTGAACGATGACGACGTCGAACAGCTCCCTCCAGTCCTTCCCCACAATGAAGCTCATGCCGCGATCCCTGAGGGAGGCAGACGCAGCGGTCGTAACCTGAGAGACGACCCGCATCGGCTGCATTTCAAAGCACCGTCAGAAGCAGAGCCGCGAGGGGGACACGTGCTCTCACGCTGCATGAGGGGAATCGGAGGGGGGGGGACATTCCATCTCTATCTTCTCCTGCAGCTGGCACCTTTGCCTCTCCATCAACCTTCCTCTGCCTCCTCGCGCTCGGCTAATCAAACCCCTCTTTGATGGCTCACACTTAATGGCAACCACGGGTACTCCTCTTCCTTACTCCCCTCTTTCTCCCTAAGGCGGCTACAAACTTGGCATCCAGCTCGTAAGAATGGCGCCTTGCCTGCTGCTCACTCTGTTCCGCCTCTTAATATTAGGACAATAACATGAGCTCACCTGAGAGTGAGCAGAGTAAAGGGCGCCATTTCTAATGATGCTGGAGAGGTTTTTGCCTTTTAAAATAATATACAGTATGAATCACAGACCTGCCCTCAATATTGGAGGAGTGGTGGGAGGATTAAAAATGTGTTCGCAGAGAATTTTGCATTGTTTATATGCATGTTTGTAAGTGTACAACAACTAAAAAGGAAAAAGTATTTCAAAATACTGTATTGGGGATTTAGCTCTACTTGCTCATGTATATGCAAAACATGAGCGAGTATAGAGCCAATAAAGATTTGCCAAGAGAGATTTGTCACGCAAATGATTTCTGTAGATTTTATTATTTGCAATAGATGGGATTTTCTTTGGTATTTTGATGTGGATGTAACATTCACTGTTGTAATAGTCCCCATCACTGTACATGGCAAATATAACCAACTACGGAAATCAATTTGATTTCTGCTAAAATGTGATGACAAGTAGTCCATTACAGTTTTGCCACCTTGGTAAAGCTGTGGCTACTGATTATGTATTCCAGGACTTTGTTGGAAAGTTTGGGCCTTTTGGGTGAAGACATTAAGTGCTCAATCTGTGAGGCGGAGAGAGAGATTGCACTAATCTGCTAACACTCCCTGCACTCTATTCTGCCAGACTCCTGCGCTGGACTTACACAAAGTCGTATGGGCTGTTGGTGATGAGGAACATCTTTTTCCCGTGCTCTGCCAGCTTCTTCAGCACTGCATGGCTCTGCTCGCCGTAGCAGATGTATTTCCCTGCAAAGAAACGACCCATGGAGACACACTCTTAGAAAATCAGAGACGGTTCAGCTGAGCAAAGAGGCAAACGGGATGAGCTGAGTGGGGAAGTTGTTTCTCTCAGCTCCTGCTGAGGATTGCTGTCTTGTTATTCGTGAATTAATTAATCGAGTCTGGGCAACAACAACGCAAACGCACGCACACATGCTGACACCACCCCATTTGCGTTATCACGGGAGGAAATTAACAAAACAAATAAGGAATTACCAATGTCTGCCTCCACAGCTCGGTACATGATGCCCTTCACGTGAACGTCTCTTATTGCCTCCTGTTAAAGAAGAGACAAGCAGGATGACGATGTAACAGTAATAAAAATAACAACAGTAATACACTAAGCCTGAGCCAAAATATCCAGCCGTCAGAAATCCATTGTTAGTATTCACCTCCAGTCCCCACACTTTGTTCTGTGTTAAAGTGATTGACTTGGAGGCCACGGTGAGCGTGCACCACTGAATACATAAGTGGGAGTGAGAAAGTTTTCTTCTATTTTACAGCCCACAAACACAAACACACACACAGGCACACACACAGACACACACACAGCTGGCTTTGTCGTGTCCTGGTACTGCGACATGAAATGAATGTACACAGGAACGGCAACAGGCTAAAGTTAAAGTGAGTGTTGCCCTTGATAAAAACTGCCTGGTGGGAGTGATGAGAGGTGTTTAACGACTGCACTCTGTCTCCTCGAGAGGGGAGACTGCAGCACCGCTTTCTCACCCCCACTCACCTCAAACCAATTGAGGCACAGGGGGGAAAACACACACACACGCACACAAACACACACAGACATACACACACAAGCAATGTGGGGCTGCAGGCTGAGCTAAAATTAGAAATCATTTTCCACAGCTGCACTTAAGGTGGTGCTCACAGTCTTTGGTGCCGCAGCACAGTCACGATTCACAAGCTCGAGAGCGACGACAAAGGCTGCCGAGCAGAGAGGCTGTATCATATCATCTATCTTAGACGGATGCACGTGCCCCCCAACAGGACAATGCACGGCCATTGTTGTGCTACTGCCAACACTGTGTTTCTGTTTTTATACCTCCATGGCTACTTGCAAACAACACGGTTGTCAACCAAATCAAAAATGGCTTCCAAATTACACAAATTACAAAAGTGTTGTCAAAATGATGCTTAAAAAAACCCAAAACAAAACAAAAAGAATAACATGTTAAGTGTTAAGACCGACATCCATTGTATTTTGCCATCATTGCCAACATGGGATATTTTGTCAAAGTAGCATCAATACGAATTGGGTCTTGGAGGCTTGTGAATTTAACAAAAATCATTACTAGTAATTGTCCCTCTGTTTATTCCCTTAGCGGTCAAGCACGGGTCCACACATGACTAAAATGGTCTATCTGACTTTCCAAAGGGTGAACGGCGCTGCACTCTGGCGAACGTGTATGATCAGCTTTCATACTTAAATAGATACACGCACTGACCCCTGTGATCTACAATGACAGGATAAGTGACAGCTGGAACTGACAGGGAGGTCGACAGCCTCATTGCGCCAGCGCGCTGCACGCCTCCCGACATTAAGCGAGGAGGAGGAGGATGACCGCACACCTCACCTTCACATCTTTGTAGAGGTGGACTGGCTCGTAGTCGATGTTGTGCCTCAGGAAGAAGTCGTTGACGCAGGACAGGAGGGTCATCTCGGGCAGAGAGAAAATGTCCATGAACTGCTTCATGGTGTGGCCGTGGGAACTCTGCAGCACAATAATAAGCGTGCTCAGACGTCGCTGTTCTTCCTGCTTCCAGCGCTAAGTAGTTTGCAACTTCAAGAAAAAAGGCGTCACCTTCCCGTAGAAGTCGCTCATGATCTCTAGAGGCACGTGGCAGCCATCGTACATGGCGATGACTTCCTCATCAGAGACTGGATGGAGTCCCCTACAGAAGAAACACAAAATTCATTTATGAACCTGATATCTTCAACTGAAACCTCCATATTTTTAAAAGATTGCAGGCTGGCTGCAATCCACAGCGCATGACAATAAAAGGAATATTTTTGAAATGCCCTAGTTATACATTCCCTGCAGCATAAGTAAGAGGTGTGAGTGGCGTGTGCAAATACCTGTACACGGTTCCCAGCTGAATGTAGTGAAATGCGTCAATCTTCATCAGCAGTGCCTGTCAAACGAAACAAAACTTGGGAAATGCATCAGTGTGCCGGCTGTCGGCACAATGGATGTGAAATGCCTGACTAGAAATCAGACCTCACCTTTTGAACGTCATAATGAAGTCCTCTCACAGCAAAATTTGGAATATACTCATACTTCCTCAGTCCCTCTGGATACTGTTACACAGGAGAGACGAGGAATTAGGATGGATCTCAAACAATGGAGTGGAATTTGTGGAGTAACATTAATGCAACTGAACAAATTGCACAACGGTCTCGTGGTAATATAATTGTGCTGAACTATTTCATCATAACAACGCAAAGAATCTGTGCACATTTACACATTCATTCATTATAAAGTGTGCTTGACAAGGAATACAGCCTGAAACAATAAACCCTATGTCATCTCCAAAAAGCAAATATTTGCCAGTTTAATGATGTCCCCTCGCTGCCACAGGCACTTTTTCGGAGAAGAGCAAGAACAGCAAATTAGAAAATCAAACATGATTGATTTATCATCACACACACACACACACACACACACACACACACACACCCTGTGATTGCTGATGAGGATATCCCGAGCTATGTTGAAGATGAGGGTGTGAAGCTGGCTGGAGTAGAATGCCAATGTGTAGTCGTAATCAAAGCCGTAGATCTCAATGTCACTGAGGCTCATCTCGTTGTTGGCAAAGATGGTGTCAGGGTTAACAGCATCACTGGATATGGCCGGAGCTGAATCTGAGAGGGGAGAGTTGGCTTTATCAATGGTCTTTTCAGATCGCTAAGTGAGGAATCAACTTGGAGTGTGACAAAATCTTTACAAGATCTCAAAGTCCACCTAACTTACCTGTAGTAGTTATTCACACACGTACTCCATTCACTTTCTGTAATTCATTTCAATATTTCACACCCACGCTCCACAAAGCTAACATGTGTCACATGTGTTAAGTTTGCAGCATGACATCTAGGTTGTTTGATACTATGGAACTGAACAGCCCATGAACATCGAGGCTAAAAACAATTCAAATCTAAGTCCATCTAGCACAAGAGGGCGTGCACGCATGCACATACACACGGCTCATACCTTCCACCTGCCTCTTGGTATCATTGTAAACAGACCACAGCCTCTCGGAGACGTTGTGGCCGTCTGAGGAGCAGCTGCGTGCCGGTCCCACGGTCGTCTCACCGCCGATTTTGTGAGACAGTAGCCGGCTGACGGTGCGAGGCGCCGCGGCGAAACTCCGCGTCCACAGCCGAGAATTGCCGGGGTGGCTGCTTGCATGTAAGGCCTTCAAAAACGCGCACGCCTTCCGTAAACACTCCGTGTGTTTACCGAGAGAGGACGCGGTGAATGACAAGGACGCCATGGCCAAGTGGGGGCTGCCCCGCCGGCACTCTGATGAGACGCCTCGGAATGCCTCGGCTGACTGGGGCCCGGGCGGTCTCGCCTTCGTCACATCCGGGTGCGCTAGCCAATCAGAATCTGCTGCGTCACATTATCTGCCGGAGGAATCAACACGGGAGAATGGGATCAAACCCTCGACCCGGATTACATTTGCGTGTCTCGATTACTTGAGCGGGTATTTGCGCATGTGTCCTAAAGAATAACGTGTTTCATGTGCAAGAGGTGAATCGATAGTGTGGCTCGGGCTATACTGGTTTACTTATATAGTTTCAACAAAGTGTATCCATTCTCCATCCGTAATTCATGGACTATTTAGTGATTTGTGGTTCTTTGAGTGGTCATCAAATTTTTTTGTGTTCTGGCATTTTTGTGTGCTGTCTGTCTGTCTGTCTGTCTGTCTGTCTATCTGTCTGTCTCCATCTTTTTGTGCTATCAAGGATTGAGAGATACTTTCTCCTGGGATTAATTATTTCTGACTCTGTTCTCATAAGGCCCTTGCTACTAACCCCTGATGCCTACCTAAGACCCAGCAATTGATTTTTCATTTTACCCACATAAATCGGACTGCTTCAATTGTCCATTTGAGCAAGAAAAGCACAAAATAGAACTGGCCATTATCAGCCCTAACCAAGAGTAAGGTCTTTACTTTTATATTTTGGTAACTTGTGTTACATGATATGCACCTCAAAAGGGAGCCCTTTGTGACTTTGTGGTACACTTTGCAGTGACAGTAAGGTCAGTCAATCCATCAATCCATTTAGAATGCTCAAAATGTTCTATTTATATTCATGTTCTATTTACACGGTTTTTATATTCTTTCCCTCTGTCGCTATCATGGACACTTTTGAGAGAGTACTGCACGACATTTCCTTCGTGCCTGTAGACTGATGGTTAATTTGCAAAAGGCAAATAAAAATAATTGAATCCTTGATTACAAAGGTGTGGCAGTTTTTTGCATGTTCCAAACTGAATTGAGATCAGCTTGAAATTTGTAGCAGAAATAATAAATGCAGTGTGCAATATTGAACTGGTAAGTTAATACACACATTAACTTTTATCATTCACTGCCTCTCTACCCTGCAGACACACCCAAGGATACAGTTTAACAAGACACTCATAAGCCTCAGCCACAGTTGTCTCATAACAACCACTTCTGTTTCACATTGCAGCAGTCGCTTCCATGTCCCTTTATCTCATCAAACCAGGTTGAAAATTCTGAATGTATTTTGGATGTGTCAAAAACACCCCACAGATCATCCATGTTTGCCAGCAATGTTCTAGACAACAGAATAGATTGTAGTTTTGCTGCCACTTTGTTGGAAAGCTTGTTGTAGCGGCAAAGATGAAAATAATGTATCCTTGCGTTTATGTGTCATGCTGACACAATAAAGCCGATTTTTGAATTAACAACCAAGCTCAATCTTACACTCTACGCTGACTCTACTCGGTGACAGTCACGCAAAAAAAAAAGAAAAAAAAAAAACGTCAAAATAAACAAGTCACCAATTTAATATCATCATCTCTTTATCAGGTTAGTGTGACATTGCATAATAACCATCAAAGTTTGACTCAAATTTCTGTATGTCGAGGCAATCTTTTGGAAGTGATACACAGGTTGTCCCTCCCTGAACCAATAGTGGCCGGCCACGATTTTCGGGTGTTGACTTATGTTTAAGACGCTGATTGGATGAAGTGTGCACGAGACCTCTTTGTGATTGGTTAAAGTTTGTGCGTGGTACGTAGCTATTGGTCGGCCGTGATGGATTTAATATACCGAGGTCTGCTGGTGAGAGCCGTCATTCAGACCTCTCGCTGAAGGCAACGCTCATCGCAGAGCACCCCCGGCTTTTGTCTCTGGAGCAGAAGACTCACACCCGTGCGGTCCATTTACCAAAGCAGAAATGAAGCGAGTTTGGCTAATAGGGCTGATTTTTGCACTTTTAGCCTTTGGTAAGTACCTCAGGACGCCGTTTCGTTTATTTCAAGCTGTAACGTTAGCAGAGAGGTTAGCTCGAGCGCGTTGCTTGCGCCTCACCGTTCATTCATAGCGAAAAGTGATACATTTAGCCTATCACACGCAAAACGTCTCTCCGGATTGTCTCAGCAAGACTGCATCTTTTCAAGCAGTGCCGCCTCTTCTCGGGTAACGTTAAGACCTTTCCGTTTCGAGAACTTTCTGCTTGGAGCGCCATGTCAGTAGTAGCTACCTCCTAGTACTTCACGCCATCAGCTTGAGAAGTGACGCATATCGGTATTGTAAAAATAGCTGTAGACCAGTGCTTCCCTTGATTTTGTTGTTTGACACAATAACCGCCGATTTTCTCACATCACAACTGCATGATTTACTAATTCTATCACTCTTCATCCTTCTGCAGCTGCTGTGAAGGCGGAGGATGAAGTGGACATCGATGGCACTGTGGAGGAGGACATCGGCAAAAGCCGAGATGCCTCCAAAACTGATGATGAGGTTGTGCAGAGGTGAGTTCCACTTAGGATGTGTTTACCTATGGTATGGTCCTTATCTAGCATTGACAAGTCAATAATTCAAGTTCAGTGTGACCAAGTTAAGTCAACAAAATCAATAAGGTGAGTCAGTCTCTAAAGTGCCAGTGTCCCAGCATGTTGTGATCAGGAAACACGTCAGTCATGCACGTGTGTGTGTGCCTGCTGTACTCTTATGTCAGCACAATTGTCCCCAGAGAACTTGGCATGTCACTGGACGACAGTCAGTGATTTGATGATGGCTCACCTGTGTGTTTGCAATGGTTGTCAGGGAGGAAGAGGCGATCCAGTTGGATGGTTTGAACGCAGCCCAGATCAAGGAACTCAGGGATAAATCTGAGAAGCATGCGTTTCAGGCTGAAGTCAACCGCATGATGAAGCTCATCATCAACTCCTTGTACAAGAATAAAGAGGTATATATTGTTTAGCTGATGGAACAAAGAAGATGATGGATACTGCTTTGGCTTCCCAGCACCAAATTAATTAACAGTTTATTCCCCCCTGAAAATAGATCTTCCTCAGGGAGCTTATTTCCAATTCATCTGATGCTTTGGACAAAATCCGCCTGTTGTCTCTCACAAATGAGGAGGCGCTGGCTGGCAACGAAGAGCTGACGATCAAAATTAAGGTGTGCATTCAAAGAATTTAAAAGAAAATAAGTTTGATAAGAAAATGGTTCAGATTTGTCATTTTGATTAAAAAAAATTTTCCTTTGCCTCAGAAAATTCAGATTTTCCATTTCGATTATATCTGGCAGTCTGAATTGAATATTAATAACTTTGCTGTATGATACTTTCCTTAGTCGGACAAAGAAAAGAACATGCTGCACATCACTGACACTGGAATCGGCATGACTAAAGAGGAGCTTATGAAGAACTTGGGCACCATTGCCAAGTCTGGTACCAGCGAGTTCCTCAACAAGATGACTGAGATGCAGTCAGAGGGGCAGTCCACCTCTGAGCTGATTGGCCAGTTCGGTGTAGGTTTCTACTCCGCCTTCCTGGTGGCAGACAAAGTTATTGTCACATCCAAACACAACAACGACACCCAGCACATCTGGGAGTCTGACTCCAACCAGTTCACGGTCATAGAGGATCCCCGTGGTGACACATTGGGCAGGGGAACCACCATCACGTGAGTGCTTTTCCCTCCTTCGTCTTGGCTGTTGTGCTGAAAATGTTACAACATTGTCCATAAGAAAAATGGCAAGATGGAAATGTAATAAATTTATGTTCTGTTATACTCTAGTCTGGTCATGAAAGAGGAGGCCTCTGACTATCTGGAGCTGGAAACGATCAAGAACCTTGTCAGGAAATACTCCCAGTTCATCAACTTCCCCATCTACGTTTGGGCCAGCAAGGTAATGTCTCTGATTTGATTGTGAATTGACATTGATTTGATGAAGATACAGATTTAAAAGATGCACTTTCCTTTTATCAGACTGAGACTGTTGAGGAGCCAGTTGAGGACGATGCTGAGGCAGCAGAGGAGCCCGAGAAGGAGGCCTCAGAGGATGAGGCTGAGGTGGAGGAAGAGGAGGAAGATAAGGACAAGCCAAAAACAAAGAAGGTACGATATTGTTTATCAGCAGACCCAATTATCCCAATCTCGATTAGATAGTCCACATTAAGATAAATAGATTTGTAATTTCCCCCTTTTTTGTGAATTTTCAATCCTGCCTCTGCTAGGTTGAGAAGACTGTGTGGGACTGGGAACTGATGAATGACATCAAGCCCATCTGGCAGAGACATGCCAAGGAGGTTGAGGAAGACGAGTACAAAGCCTTCTACAAGACTTTCTCTAAGGTTAGCACCTTATCGAGGAGCACTTAAGTGCTTGCTCACTTTGAACCTCCTCCACATTTCATGGTTACGACTGTTTTCTCCACAGGACAGCGACGACCCCTTAAGCCACATCCATTTCACTGCCGAGGGTGAGGTGACCTTCAAGTCCATCCTCTTTGTGCCTAACTCGGCTCCCCGTGGCCTGTTTGACGAATATGGTTCGAAGAAGAATGACTTCATCAAGGTTTGCCCTCAGCAATCTTCAATTTTCAAGTGTTGATTTGGTCTTTATACAGCTCTTAGAACATGAACATTTTGCCTTTTCAGCTCTTTGTAAGGAGGGTGTTCATCACTGATGACTTCAATGACATGATGCCCAAGTATTTGAATTTCATCAAAGGAGTGGTAAGAATGTTTTTAAATGCTCTCAGTGACATAAAGTGGTATGGTTGGGCTCTCTGCTTGCATGTTGTCTGCAGCGTGATAAATGAAATGTCTTTTCTCAGGTGGACTCCGATGACCTTCCACTTAATGTGTCCCGAGAGACTCTACAGCAGCATAAATTGCTCAAGGTGAGTTTCACATCCGTGCAATGCTTGCTTAGGTCTAGAAAAGTGACTTACACATTCCCTGCAGTCACACACCTAACTCCTATGTTTTCTTGGGGCAGGTCATCCGCAAGAAGCTTGTCCGCAAGACCCTGGACATGATCAAAAAGATCGCAGAGGAGCAGTACAATGAGAAATTCTGGAAGGAGTTTGGCACCAACATCAAGCTGGGTGTGATCGAGGACCACTCCAACAGGACCCGCCTGGCCAAGTTGCTGCGCTTCCAAACCTCTCACAGCGATACAGACCTGGCAAGCCTGGAGCAGTATGTGGAGCGCATGAAGGAGAAGCAGGACAAGATCTATTTCATGGCTGGCACCAGCAGAAAGGAGGTGAGTATGAGCGGTGCCTTGTTCGCATTATTACATGCCACAAACTATCGGGTTGTCTTTCAATACCGGCTTCCTCCACGCTTGTAGGTGGAGTCCTCCCCGTTTGTGGAGAGGCTGCTGAAGAGGGGCTACGAGGTGATCTACCTGACAGAGCCTGTGGATGAGTACTGCATCCAGGCATTGCCAGAGTTCGACGGCAAGCGCTTCCAGAACGTGGCAAAGGAGGGCGTGAAGTTCGACGAGAGCGACAAGGCCAAAGAGAAGAGGGAGGCCCAGGAGAAGGAATTCGAGCCTCTCACCACATGGTTGAAGGACAAGGCTCTGAAGGACAAGGTTGGAGACTTGATGTCAAGCGGAGGCAGGGAGAGGGTGAAGCAGCAGTCGTGGTCATCATAAATATTAATTTCAATCTGATGTGTCCACATTGTCCAACAGATTGAGAAGGCCATTATCTCGCAGAGGCTCACTGGCTCGCCCTGTGCCCTGGTTGCCAGTCAGTACGGCTGGTCTGGTAACATGGAAAGGATCATGAAGGCCCAGGCTTATCAGACCGGAAAAGACATCTCCACAAAGTGAGTAGCCACCGCTGATGCTTGCTACTTGGAATAGCCACAAAAATGTTGCAAGGTGAGCAACATGGCCGTCCAAGCTGTGATTTATGATGGCCCTCTTACCTCCCTTTGTCGCAGTTACTATGCCAGCCAGAAGAAGACACTGGAAATCAACCCCAAACACCCTCTCATCAAGCAGATGCTGAAACGAGTTAACGTGAGTGCATCGTCAAGTGGAGCGAAAATTGATTAGCTCCTCTGATAATACAGTGAAGGTCAGTGCTTCAACTGTTGCTCACATCCTCACCCCCACCCCCTCCCTGCATCCTCCAGGACGACGCTGAGGACCAGACTGCCTCAGACTTGGCTATGGTGCTGTTTGAGACGGCCACCCTGCGCTCTGGCTACCAGCTTGCGGACACCAAAGACTACGGCGACAGGATAGAGCGCATGCTCCGCCTCAGCATGAACGTCCCCCTGGACGAACAGGTATGCCCTCAGCGTGTCGTCACTTCAAGCTATTCTACAAACCAAATCCTCATTTGCATGTGCAAATAAGACTAGTTACCCTCATCATTTGCATGGAAATGACTGCAGGCATTCTGATTTGAAAAATTGTTTGCATTGGCATCGATAGTCTTGCGGTTCTTATGAGGCTTCAAGACTTTTTGGAAGACAGCGTGTGAGTGTTATGAAATATGTGACTTGCTGCAGGTTGAAGAAGAGCCAGAGGAGGAACCAGAGGAGGCAGCAGAGGATGATGCTGAAGATAAGGAGGAAATTGTTGATGAGGAAGACGATGATGAAACGGTGAGAGCACCTTTGGTCTTTTCACTGATAAAAGTGTTGGGTTCTGCAATACTAGCATCGCTATCTCTGATTTTGGTGGCACATTGCTTTTTTTTTTTTTTTTTTTTTTTTTTTTTTTTTTTTTTTTTTTTTTTTTTTTTTTTTTTTTTTTTTTTTTTTTTTTTTTTTTTTTGCTGCTATTGATTTTTCTTCTTGCTCAATTTCAGGCAACAACGGAAAAAGATGAACTCTGAAGCACTGCGCTGAAGTACATGTAACGAGCTGGGGAGAGCAGAAAGACCAGACTCCCCCCGCGCCACAGGGGTCGACATTGGTGTGGGTGGGGTTCACGGGCGAGGGTTTTTTAGGGGGACAATTGTTTTTTGTTTCTGTTTGTTGTTTTTTTTTTACATTCCTCATGACTGTAAATTTGTTAATATTTAACTGACCTGCTCATGGACAATTACGATCCTGTCACTTGATCGAATAAATGTTTCCTGGAGAAAGGATTCAGTCTTTCATTTGTCTGAGAGCAGCACATGGTAGAATTCCTTTATTTTGGTTTGTGAGTTGCAGGAGATGAACTCCAGCTTCCATATGCTGTAGTCATGAGACTGTGGTACAAATACACTTCTTACCATCACTGACAATAGCTGATACTTGCTGATGCTTCAATTGACACTTTGATTTTGTAGGACACACAAATGCTGGGAGAGCAATCAGAAACTCCCTTTGACACAAATAACTGGGGGAGCTCTTCCCCAGTGCAGCAATATTGATGACGTGGTCTACATCGGCCTGTTGCCATGGTGCTGTTGCTGTTAATGTTCTTGGTCTGCGTGCATCATGCAAGTGGTACTGGTGTGTGTGAAGCCTGCTTCTGCAACCCACACTGTATCGCACATTAGTAGGCCTTAAGGAAATCGTGCAGCAGTGGGATGTTTGTATTTTTGTGCAGTAACATTTGCTGCAGTGCTCCTGCTGGCCATCTTAGATTCACACTTTGCTGGGGTGGGAGTTTACCTGGGAAATTGCTGCACCTGCTTATGCAACTGAATGGGATGAATGTGTGATTTCTTTTTTGTAAATAAAAGTTATTGACTTCATTGTGCAAAGTGGTAAACTATGACTCTTTGCTATTTAAAAAGCATTGGTGATCCACAGATCTAATCTACGAATTTCCACTATTTCGACTGTGACCAGCTCCTTGCTCTGGGAGAAGGAAGGATCATGAGAGGTACTGTACTCACGATTCACATCTTTTATGAACAAACTTGTCAAATCAATGTTTAATCATCATAAAGCAAATACAAGATTGTCCACAAATCTGTCTTAACAGTATTTACAGCACTTGAACAGTACATAATTATCATCACTACTGTGAAAGTCCTTGTTTGACTTTGGGTTATCAGTCCCAACTCAATGTGAATTGACAATGAAAGTGTTCTAGTATGCGATAAGAGGGAAACTACCAATGTCGCAACCATTGGTTTAACCATTACAACTTGAATGGAATTTGCAGTCCTGTTATGGAATTGTGGCTGATAACAGCTGGTTTACATATGAAAACACAAGACTCGACTCGTTGTCCACTAGATGGCACTGTCACATCTCCTTTGAAACGGCATGATGTGGAGAGAGTTTGTAAATAAAAATGAGTGGAGCTTCGGAAATGAAGAACACAACGCTGGTAATATGAATAAATAAAGGAATTCTGGAGGGTAACTCTGAGAGTTCACGTGCCCATATTTTTATTTTCACCCCTAATCCGATTTTTACCGTGTTTATCACATGGAAATTGCCACCCGTTGAGACCTCCGAAAGCTGAAACAGCCGGAACCAATAAAATAATTGATAATTTTGGGGCTTGAACCATCGCGATAAATCCTTATTGTTTCACA
Source organism: Carapus acus (assembly GCA_900312935.1). NCBI lineage: Eukaryota > Metazoa > Chordata > Actinopteri > Ophidiiformes > Carapidae > Carapus > Carapus acus. The sequence goes on along the minus strand of OMPJ01015924.1, from coordinate 17,997 downwards.
GTAGTGGTAAGAGACCCAAGAACGAGGATCGGCTGCCAGGATCACAGCGCCCTCTAGCGGACGATGTGTTGCACACTCTTGTTTACTCCGAGTTCCCCTTCAGATTGTTGAACGCAACCTCGAGTCGAGATCCTTCCATAGGTCTGATGTCACAGTGCGTCAGATCACGCAGACATCATGAGGACATAGCAGATCCACGCCGGCATGTGTGTGCGCCTTCCTGCTCTACTAAGGAGCACTGACCAGAAGTAATGTGCAGGAGCTACGCTTCACCAAGCCCACGGCTGACTCACAATATTTGTATTTCCACACAAGCCCGAGAGGTGTTGGCGTGGTTGTAACAGTTGGGGAAATCCATCGATGCTCCCGTGGAGGAAACCTGTAACCCTGAAGGATCTGGTGGGAGGTTTCTGTGGATGTGGGGCGAGCAGCAGAGAGGCATCAGTGTTGCATTATGGGTCCCCCAGAGGTCTCGCCTATTTGCTGGAATGAGGGCATGTGCCTCACCAATAAGGGGTGACAGATGTGGGCCAGCGTGTGGGGATGGGGGTGGGGACGGGGACGGGTCTCATCCAGAGTCACAGAGGAAGGCTGCATGAGTATGTGGCCTGTAAGAGACAAGGCACACGCTCCTGTGATGATGGGAGCAGGTCTCCAGCCTCTTGGATTGCTCGGACACCCGGCAGAAATTTGTACATGGACTCGTCTATATATAATTTTCTAGGTTACATACATTGTAAGAGGGGGGCAGGAGAGGTCGTGCCTCACCTGTCACCATGGAAGGACAAAAATGAAAAATGAAAAGCGACTCTATAAAGTTCATATGTTTTTAAGTCTGATAGTCATGAAGTCTCACCAGCCATGAACCTTGATTTAGAATTATTAGCGGCTCAATTCCCTTTACAAACACTGAATATCTGTGCCCGGTCTGTCTCACCACTCGAACCTCTTCTCAGGCTCCGTTGGGTCCCTAGAAATGTATTTCTACTTATTAGATGTGTTAATTCTTCACCCTCTGGTACAGGAAATGGGTCAGAGCTGTTAATGGGCGGATGAAATAATCTAATTTTAGGTGATGTCTCCAAACAGGCTCAGCCTGCACTGCTCTTGCTCCTCGTTTCTCTCGTCTTCAGACCGATTCACCCTCCTGTATCTCACTGTAGCGGCGGTGTGGGTGTGATACATTATTGCTATTGTTAATATGTCTATCAGCCTTTGTAGCGCCATTGCTATCCTTAGCACTGCTCATTGGCTGTGCTAATGATAACCATGCTTTTTACATTTTACACAAAGTGATACTCCGTGGGTGCTTTTTATTTTTGTACTGGTTTTTACACTGTTTTTCTATAATTGCTGTAATTTCTGACAATCTCACACCAATGAAATGTGTGAGGTTTGAATGTTGTAGTTTACATACAGAGTTTGAATGTTTAAATGTTGAGAAGCTCTACTCGCTCCATCCTGCAGAGCACCTTAAGATAACTTCTGTTATGACAAAACTGAGTTGAATTGTTGTTTTGTAGTATGGTGACACTTTCATCTAATTTGACTGTTTTATTGTGCTCTATTTTTTTGCTTTTAGTGTTTTTTGTTGTTTTCAATTGTCTTTACTTAAGTCTTGCTCATCATCTGTTATGAAGCACATTGAAACAAGTACGTAACATTTACATTCACATTTGTGCTACGCTGGTTTGTGCATTGTTTACATATTAGCGTCTTTGCCACTGACTCGAGTGGAGAAGGAAAAAAACATGATAAATTGCGTCATTTAGTCCGTCAGTTATGCTAAAGGTCATGAGTAAATTGTCTCCATCTCGCCTGTTATACAGTAGCTATTCCACCTGTCCTCTCGGCAGAACACAAATCGGGCCCGAAGCATGGTAGATCGTGATTATTTTCCGAGCAGAAACTGTTAATAAAGTAACACACAGAACTCTCACTCCCAGCTCTGCTCCGTCTCCCTCCACCATTCTTCATGTTTTGGCACCGGCTGCAGTTTGCGCCGCTGCCGCTGCGCATACGCAATCCCAGGATGGGCGGTTGCCATGGCAGCCCGGGTCACATGCGTGGGTTTCCTGTAGCCACAGGCGGCGAAAGGATGCTCGGCGCAAAGAATCCACTGCCATTTTCACCCAGCAAACACGGAGCTCTCGCCGCAGATGGATCTCTGACTTACACCTGACCTGCTCTTATCATTATTATCGTTACTGTTATCGTTTCCATTTTGTGAGTGGGGCGGGTGCGTGCGTGCTTACGTGCGTGTGTACGTACGTGAGTGTTTTGTGTGTGAGTGTGAGCGTGTGCATGTTTGTGTACGTGTGTGTACGTGTGTGCGCGTCCCGATTCCCTCCACCGATTCGCTGCAAACCGCTTTGGTCCACATCCATAGACTGATCACAGGAATGAGTATAGAAATCCCCGAGGGACTGACGGAGCTGCTACAGAGCTTTACGGTGGAAGTGTTGAGGAACCAGCCCAGGGATTTGCTCGAGTTCGCGTTGCAGTACTTCACCCAGCTGAAGGACAGCGAGACCGACGAGGCCTGCGTGGGCAATGAGCAGAATTCGGCCCCAAGAGCTGGCAAAGCGGTCAATTTCATCGATGAAGCCATGCAGATCGACTCGGAAAACGGAGAGGAGGAGGAGGACGATGACGAGGAATTCATAGGTACGGTGGCGGCGTGTGTAAACGCGCGCATGTGTGTGTGTGTGTGTGTGTTGCTACCGCCGCCGCTGCTGCTGGTGATGATGATGATGATGATTAGTACGGTGCGCGGCGGCCCTATGCATCCACACTCGCCATATATGGTCACGTAGCGATGAAGAATGGCAGATAATGGTGATGCTGCTCTGCCTCCGTCCACAAACAATGTATTGCTAGGGCGCAAACACACACACGAACCCACACAACTGTGCGCATGAAGGCGCAAAGGGGTGTTGGTTGTGTGTGTGTTTGTGTGACAGAAAGCGGGTCGTTTCCATTTGCGGGCCTGCAGTCGGTCCCTCCCCTCGCCCCTGTTAAATATCTGAATAGAAAGAAAAAGCTTTCAGATGTAGGTGCAGCGATCTGCCGGAATCGTCTCAATGCAGAACCGTGCAGAATCAGTACAGCTGTGTACGGCTTGTTATGAATGATTCACCCCGAGGCGGCCATGACATGAGAATGGCTGCTGCAGGATTGGTGGATGCAGCGAGTAGCATAGCAACCGAAAAGCCCTGACACAGCATCCTAATGAGTGGTGGGGGTCTGCCGGGTTAGCTGCAATGGTTACATAAGGACCGAGCCGACAAACAAACAAACATCTGCAGCCACAGATGTGATCATTCTGCTCGGTGATATCTGACATCTCCCTCGTCCTGTCCCTTCGTTCCCCCCGTATGAGACCCCCCTGCCCCCTCTGATGTATATTTCATAGCACGCCATTGTATTGTCACGCTCAGTGCCTCCTCGCCGCATATTCATGCTTCTCCAGCGCCTCAAAGCTCCTGTTTTGCTCCTTTCTTTGTTTTGCCTGACATCCTCTGAACGACACGTTGCCAAATGAAGTCCTCGTCAGACATGGAATATTTTGAGTCACTGTCTACTTTCATTCACTGTCAATCATTTGAGTATTGATTTGTTTTCTCTCCTCTCTTTTTGTAGCTCCTGTGATCAACAGATTCATCAGGAGAGCCTCAGGTGAGTTGCGCCCTCGCCGGCCGACGTCCTCTAATCCAGACCTGTCAGGAGAATTCTCTGGACTATGTCTGTCCTGGAAATAGCCTAAACGTCTATGACAGTTTAACACACTGGCCTCAGCTGATTTTCTCCCATTAACACCCGTCAGCCAAAACATTTCCCATCTGTCCTCTCTCACTGTCGAGCAGCGCTGCATTTTGCGCTCTCATGTCGGGCTTTGTGAGCACTTTTTGCCAGAAACCTGTAGGAACCAGAGAGGAAGTAAATGAGGGACGCTAACACATGTAGCTATGCATTAACTTACTGGTTTGGAATGTTCGATTGCACAATCTAGATGTTCTGCTGGTGCTTCAAAGGGGCTAGAAGCTGTACATGCCTGAAGTATTTAGGCTGCAGTGTTGGTACAGGGAGATGCATGCATACATCCATGTATTGTACAAACACATATGTAACTATAACAATAATATCATCAAAATGTTTCCCACTGTTGAGCTACTGATGCTGCATTTGCGTAACACGAAAAACATTTTGAACAGACTTGTTTTTTGAGCTCAACGCCAGCAAGCTAGTCATTCGGGAACGGGATGGAGGGAAATCTCTCCGGTCTGAAAGGGTGCAATGGCACAGCAGACAAAAAGAAAAACAGGAATGGAGGAGGAGCGACAGTCTTTAATACAGGGGACAGCACACATATTCCAAACCCACATATTCTTTCCAATTTGGGCGATTGGAGGTAACCATACAAACAACCGCGCCACAACAAAAGCATTTTTGTTTCCATATCCATATAAAAATCTGCGTGTTGATCATGTTGCTCTAACTCTTGATTTTGATATAATCTGTTGGCCATTATACCGTCATAGCTTTATGCTGTTTTGGTCACACCAAGAATCCCCTTAATCCATAGGGAAATCAATCACCCATCCTCCATCTTCATCCTCATGCTAGTTGGGATGCCTGTGGAGCATTTAAGTGCTCAGTATCTCGCTGAAAGGCACTTCATCCAGTGGAGTACAGCATCTAACCACCAGCTTTTGATCTCAGCTGAATGTTCTCCCTCCTGAGCCATTTGCATTTCTGATCATCTGAACTGGCGTCATTCACTCAAGATTTCTGTCATTCTGGGCTGTGTGACCCCAACCTGGACCTAGTGTTTTGCTGTGTGTGGAAATGAAAACTCGCTATCGGACAGGCAATGTGCAGTCAAAGGATTTCTTTATCCCGTGCAGTGTGTGCTGAGGCCTTCAATCCCGATGAGGACGAGGAGGAGAAAGAACCGAGGGTAAACACTCTCTCGCCGCTACAATCTGCAGCTCAAATGAAATGCAACTCGGAATCAAATTAAAATCAGCATACCATGAAATCTCAAACATTTGTAATCCCCTTTGTGTGCAGTCTAACGCGTGCGTCATCGGGCCTGTTTGTCCTCAGGTCACCTACCCAAAGACAGATGAGCAGAGACAGAGACTACAGGAGGCGTGCAGGGACATTTTGCTGTTCAAAAACCTGGATCCGGTGAGTGAAGCTATTCGGAGCTTGCCGCTGCCTCCACCTTTGGGCAACACCACAGAAGAAAACGTGTCGCTAGAGCAGGGGTGGGCAAAGTACGGCCCGTGGGCCTCATCAGGCCCGATGGTCAAAACAAAGCAACAAAAATTAGACCATCAAAACTAAGATCAGATTTTGATGCACTGGCAAAGATGGTTGAAAAACCAAACTTGTCCTATTTAAAGGTAAATAACATGACACTTAAACGTTTTTTTTTTCAGTTTTTGTTTGATATGTCAGCACCTTGTGCTGATTTGGCCTGTCCAAATTTAAAGGTCAATGTGGCCCCTGAGGCGACATTTGCCCACCCCTGTGCTAGAATCAGAATAAATGTCTCAATGTTCCAAATGGACACGGCTGCTCTGCGTCCATGGCAGGAGGAGATGTCCCAGGTGTTGGACGGAATGTTTGAGAAGTTCTGCACGGAGGGCGATCACATCATCGACCAAGAAGATGACGGGGACAACTTCTACGTCATCGAAAAGTAACCTGGTCCTGTCAGATGAGACGCCTGATGTGTCCCCCCCCGGCCCTCGCTGATTTTGCTCACCTGCTGCTGTCTGTTCGTTGTTTTCAGCGGAACATTCAACATCTTCATGAGGGCCGACGGCGTGGAGAAGTTGGTGGGCTGCTACGATAACAAAGGGAGCTTCGGCGAGCTGGCTTTGATGTACAACACTCCCAGGGCGGCCACCATTATTGCCACCTCGCCTGGAGCCCTTTGGTGCCTCGTGAGTGATGCCAGAGCCTCGCTGGCTGTGGGATATAATTGCTTTTGTAATTCAACACTCCAGTTTATTAAAAGTAATCTAGCCGCTGCTGGCAACAGGCAAGATTTTAAATCAAATTCACACAAAATATTACGTCTGGCCTGTGATTTCATTCGATGAAAAAGAATCGGTGCCGGTGTTATAAAAATCTATTTGCCAAATAGGAAAAATATGAAATTTTTAATCAATGCAACAGAAAGGCTCAGCTTTCCATCCAAGCTCTGCTCAAGATACCATCATGGAGGTCAGACTGCCTTAGGTGCTTTAGGGGGTCAACAAAAGCTAGGAAATGCTGCTGCAACTGCTTTGCTGAGCCCATCTGAAATGTGAACCACAGCGACCCCTGCTGCAACATGGGTGCACAATAGTTGCTTTGGTTCAGGGGTGCATCAGAAAGTGGAGGATGGCTGAATGTATCAGTTGTACTCTGTCCTCCATGCCGAGGGAATAATTTGAAGGTGTTCATTTGTTTTGTTTTGTCTTTTTCTTTTGGTCTTGTTTCCAGGATCGTCTGACTTTCAGGAGGATCATAGTTAAAAACAACGCCAAGAAGAGGAGGATGTACGAGGCGTTCATTGAGACGCTGCCGCTGCTTACGTCACTGGAGGTGAGGCGCCGTTGCTTGTAATGAAACTCCTGCTTCAATAAAACCAGCTGAACTCATTTCCGTTTCGTCCTCAGCTCTCAGAGAGGATGAAGGTGGTGGACGTTCTGTCCTCCAAGGTGTACAGCGACGCGCAGCAGATCATTGCTCAGGTTAATCATCTCCTCTATTCATAAATGTACAGTACCTACATTCCTTCCTTCAGGGTCACTTTGCACTTATTCCTTCCCGCTCTCTATCTAACAGGGCGATTTAGCAGATAGCTTCTATATCGTTGAGTCCGGCCAAGTTAGAATCACCATGAAGAGAAGCAGGGTAAGGTGCTGCCCCACCGTCCAATCCTGAAACTGGGGGGGAAACATTGTGCTTAAGAGTTTTGTTTCTGTCTTGCCAGACGAAAACAGACCAGGAGGATGAGGAGGTCGACATAGCCATGTGCTCCAGGGGGCAGTATTTTGGAGAACTGGCTCTCGTTACAAACAGGCCCCGAGCTGCGTCGGCCTACGCTGTGGGAAGCGTCAAATGTTTGGGTAGGCTTGGTGCTGATTTCACCCTTTTAAAGATGTATTGCGTAGATACATTGGCAAATACTGCTTAATGACATTAGCTGGTGTAAATATAAGACTGATACAGCTAAGTGGTGATGTTGATGTAATGTTGATGTGGTTGATGTTAACAAAAGCATTTGCTAGCATGCTGTGGCCATTTTCTCCCTTTACCGGTCTGCCACTGTTTTGATTGTTTGTTTTCTGTCTCCCACGGCTCAGTCATGGACGTGAAGGCGTTTGAGAGATTGCTGGGCCCGTGCATGGACATCATGAAGAGGAACATTGCTAACTACGAGGAGCAGCTGGTGACCCTGTTTGGTGACATTCAGCAGCAAAATGCATGAGACCACAGCTCAAAGGACCATAATTTGGTGGAGTCTATATGAAAAAAAAAATAAAAAGGCTTATATGGATGTTCTCCCTTTCACTACTAAAAAAGCTTTTCTTAAACAAAATGTAAAAACCTGCCACAACCTTATTTATTTGTCACATAAGTAAATCTTAATTATTGGCCATGCTGTATGGGAGGAGGCATGTTTTTCGATGTTTGCCACACAGTATTATGACAAAAGCCAAAGCTGAATGAGGTAAAGCTTCTTTAAATTAGATCTCACATTACTCTCACAAAAAAGACGTCTGTGTGTATATTTACTTGTCAGTGTCAAATGAGTATTAGTTGTATATTGAGCACTTTTGTTAACTCTCAACTTTGCTATGGTGGGTGACCAAGCATATAGTTTTTTGTTGTTGTCTTATCTTTCGTAACCAAATTAGTTAGAATGATTTGCCAAAGTTTTCTTACTAGATCAGCCATGAGCAGTAACAGTGTGTCACACACTCCCGTCGTGGGATTGGTTGTGATGGTGTAAGTGCGCGACAACACCAATCAATCGACAGTGTTTTGTGAGAGTATTTGTAAGAGATATTTGGTCATAAATCAAGAATGACTTCCCTGTAGTCACAGTATTCTAAATTTAAACACATATATACATACTTTACATCATCCTGCGATACATCCCTTCGATACATATTCATAAATTGTAAATCATTGTTCGTGTTTGTGGCAGTTAGCCTGATACTATGCTTTTTTTGCAAAGAAAAACAAAGCACCCACACTTCTCAAAGTTAGGTGATAGTTTTGTAAGATGACACCACACTACTGTACACCTTCAAATTGAATATTTAGTCCTGTCACATAGGCTTACCTTTAATTTAGAAGAGAAAAAATATCACATTTGACGGTAGCCATTATAAGCAATGTTGTGATTCGATTCATTCCCCTGTTTCTGTGTAAACTTTTGTCATACTGTTTTGGTGTCGGTGAAACATAAGGTTATGATATCCATCGTTGCTGTCTACCTCTGGTAAATTGAATACCATCGTGTAGAACATTTGAAGAGTTCTTTTTGATGGGAACCTTTGATGGATTCTTTCGCAGCTGTTTTTGTTGAATTTAACGATTACAGTTCCTTCTGTATTTCCTGTGTGGGTTGTCTCGGCTTTAATGTTTTAGGGTTGGTTTACCATCTGTAAGAAACCAAACACATTCTTATTCTTCCCTCGCGTGCACATAGATAGTAGTGCTCCTAGAATTTGGTAATTTTGAAGGCAAAACCATAATTACTGGCTGAAAGTATGTTACACTTTTCATGTCAATAAAGGACATTTTTACACTTGTCTGTTATGTTTTCTGTCAATCAGGGAAATGTTTGCTCTTACACTCATGCATTCATGATTCAGTTTGCCGTTTCCTGAACGAGACGGTCGAGAGAAGCTCCATATTCATACAGTTGTTCTTACAGTGATTCCTCCACTGCTTTCGAACATGTGCTTCTTGGTATGTTCACAACATTGCCGAGAAAAGTCACCATGTATTGTTCCTGTTATTACCAATCAGCTGTTACTGGGCAGTAACAGGCATGTACTTTCGGCCAATCATACGTTGATCAACAAGCTAAGCCGCGCCCTCTACGGTTTTATCGAAAATTATAGCCAATAGGAGCCAGGAAAATTTACAAGTGATCGTTCTTTTGACCAATCACAATTCTTCTTTGTATACGTACATTCCCACCCCCCAAGCGAATGCCAGAGAGTTTCTTGATGGCGACAGGGCTGGTAAGTAAGAAGTTGTCTACTTTTTTTCGAAGAAACAAAAGATTTAGATCCAATTTGGACTTGACTAGCAAATAATCACTAACGTTGCTATTCTAACGCAGCGTTTAATCGCGGTTGTCACTTCCTTGTTCGATGTCGATTGACAGATTGTACTTCTGTGTTTTTTTCTCATCCGTGACGCTTGTTGTTTTGTGGTAACGAGCCCACCTGACAGTAGTTATATGTTTCGTAACAAGATCTGAAAAGTCGTTACAGCCCCAATCGAAGTGATGATTTTTTTGAATTGCGCCTCTCAATGTTTTCGTGTCATTCATTGTGAACGGGGCAAATCGGTTGCGTCATGCCTCAACTTGTTGACATTCTTTTGTTTACAATGTTAGACTCGACAGCCGCTGGCTCTCTGCTAAGGACATCGCTGCGATTGGGCAGTGTGTAAGAGAAGGCCTGGCCCGCTCTGACGGGCTTTAATAAGGATACGCACCGTAAACATTGTATGAATGAAAAAATCGAACGTTTTTTTCCATTATTTTCCTGCCTGCGACGCAACGTCGTCCGAGGTGAGCTTCTCCATTCTAGTTTTGCAGAAAATTGAATCGATCATTTGTCAAAACACACAGCAAGCCTCATCCAACAGCTCAATGCCCCTTTTTTTGTAGTACATTTGTTTTCATTCGCCTCGTATTGATTACTTTTCGTGTGACAAAATCGTCGAGACAACAAATTTGACAACAAATATTTCTCACGTCCTCTGACAGACTGTGTTCCGAAGCTGCTTAGGCGCTCTTTTTGTCTTGAATGTTCTTGCACGGAAACGCACTTCGAAGAATATATCGTGGCTATTGATCACTTTTTCCCTGCCCCCGTTATGAATGAATGGGCTCTGGTGCGCATGCGCGAAAGGCTTTAAGTTTATAAACAAGGCCTCCATGCAGCGGGTCACATGACTTGCCACAGCTACTGAGACAAAGGACTCCGTGAACGCACCTCCACCTTTATATTATTTTCAGTATGAAATCGCTTATCCGCTTTTGCAAGGATCGATCTTCAAAATTTTACACTAGAAAACCTCATTGTTTGAATGTTTCGGCAGTTGTCAGGTTGATAGTTCCCCCTCCCCCCAAATCTGTCCATGTATGAATGGAGACAGTGAAAATCAAAGAACATCGTTAATTTTCTGAAATATTGAGGCAATATTCTATTTTCTGCCTTCCCTCTCCCATATACCCTATGAAATGATAATAAGCAATGCACTGGCAGCAGTCATCGGTATCACTTTGTCTAATTTTGGTTTCATTTCCTCTGGCCAGATGGTGTTGGAATAGTATGATGGAATAGGCGGACCTGTAGCCAATAAAGACGAAACAGCGGAAGATTGCAAATATGGACGAGACCTTCGATCCACTCAAATGTAACGAGGACCTGCCCTCTCCAGGGTGCCAGATGGAATATGGTGAATATGCTTATTAAAGAATTTTGGTGCAGTCTTTGGTGACAATCTCAAACCAAACTGAGTTTCTTACCTGTCTGACCATCCCTCTCCAGACGACATGCCTGAGCTGCAGGAGGTGGAGGAGGACCAGAGGTCTCCGGGCCTGTTTCAGGTGGGGGAAAGAGTGTCTCATCAAGAGTTCAGCAGCTCGCCCCACACCAACTGGCTCGCTGAGCTAGCCAACATTGCCACCAGCCTCCAAAGCCCCCAGCTGAGAAATGTTCTACATAAGAGGTTTGCAGGGATGCATGCCATCACTAATGTGAGCCAATTAATGCATGGATCTCCAGTGATTCACTGCCATTTAATATTGTAAAACCTACCAATCACCACTTGCTTGTGTCAGTCATTTGTGGAAATTCTCAGCACACATACACATGAGAAATTTTAGTTTTGACATTTACAGATTGTAACAATAAATTAGACTATTGGAAATTAATGTCAATCCAACATTGACTTGGAGATGTGGGAATTTCATACAGTACCTCGTTTGAATAATATCGATAAACAATATTCCACCCAGGGAGATGCTCATTGCCTGTTGATGCAGTTTTATATCTTTGTCACGTTTCTTCTTCTGCAGATCATCTCCAGTCCACATCTTTGGCAACAGCAACAGTTTACATTCCTATGCCCGTCCCCCGTTAGCTAGCAGTGCACCGAATCCCTCCAGAGGCCATCTCAGGGAGCACAGGCGTGTCAGGGTAACTTAACTTTGCCTAACTTCCATCAAACGCTCACTGATAACACGCAAACCGTCAAATCCAGCGCAGGCATTGATTTTTGGCTTGTAAAGTGTTTACACCACCAACAGTTACATTCACATTTAACATCTTTATTATGGTGATTATGATGATGATGAGGATGACGTCAGATTAATTTGCCCCTACAGGCCAGCAGTGAATCTGAGTCTGGGGTCTTCTCCATGTCAACATCCTTTTCTGATGATGAGGACATGGTCTGGTCTCATTCCTGGCCCTCCACTGCCTGGCACTGCTTCCTCAAAGGTGCATACATGTTTAAGATCGCATATACCTGTGATCCCATTTTCCTGAAATAATTACCTGTCATTGTTACCCAAGTGGCACAAATGTCGCCCCCTGCTGGTGCTGTGGTAATACGACAGCCTTACTGTCGCCTCTCACACGTCATTGTCTTTCTTCCCTTTCCTATGATATCGCTGACATCCAGGGACACGCCTGCGCTTCCACAGAGGTCTTAACGTGGAATGGCAGGACGCTGACGACCTCGGGGATTTCGACGACAACTCGGACGAGGAGAACATGATGCCGTCCTCCTCCCGGAAAGTAGGCAAATCTTATAAGTGTTTGACAGATTCAGGAGATAATGAATGGATCTGATGCAAAAACAAATAATCAATAGCAAATAAGCAGCACTCGATGAGGATGGGATTCAAACCCATGCATGCAAAGCACAATGGATTAGCAGTCCATCGCCTTAACCACTCGGCCACCTCATCCTCTCTGAGGTGCTTTAAAACATAGTTTGGTGGGAAAAAGTCGGGGTTACTGTCTAATGTACGCAATTTCTCTAAAATCTGACTACCAGCCTCAGTTGGGTATATGAGCAACACTGCAATTGCTACAAATGGCCACCAGATGGCAGATGATGATCGCTTTTCAACAGGTTTCATCCATCAGCATCAGACTTCAAATACCTTCCTTACTTAACCAGAAAGAAGTTGTCGTTTCACTTTTCATCATTCACTTTGACAGACATTTGTGCTCTGCATCTATTGACAGAAATTTGGCTCAGAGGGCCTGAAGCTGGTGAACCACGAGGAGACTGTGTCTTTCGGCCAGGCCGCCCTCAAACTGACCTTTGACCCCGGCTCACCCGAAGATGGGCTTTTAACAGCCGAGTGTCGGTTGGACCACCCGTTTTTTGTGCAAAATAAAGGTACAGAAGAACCCCATCAAGTTATGAATACTGGTGTGAATGTTAAGCAGGAGCTGCTCTCCCCTGCCGAATGACTCACAGAGAGCGAGCAAACTTTGTTGCTAAGAGACCAAACGAGGATGCCGGCAGATCATCAAACCTCATGCGAAGACTGACTAAATGTTTGCCAAACACGAAGGATCAGGCCGTTCTATTCTTACCCTCCTCTAAATGTGTCTCTCCATCTTCCAGGGTGGTCCTCGTTTTATCCAAGCCTCACCGTGGTGCATCATGGGATCCCGTGCTACGAGATGCAGCTGGGCGACCTGTGCCTGCCTCCGTACCACCCCAACGCCATAAACTGTGACGACTCGGTGGTTTTTGACACCTTCAGGAGGTGAATGATAACGGCGTGCACACACGCACACTCACACACACTGCTGAAAGTCTCTAGTTGCAGCAGTGATGTCAACTTTGTATTCACGGCTTTTCCTCAAACAACACACTCATCTCTCTCTCTCTCGCCCGCCTTCACTCCTCCCCTCCCTCTCTCCCTCAGCTATGACTTCACTCCTTTGGACTCCTCGGCCGTGTACGTCCTCAGCAGCATGGCCCGCCAGCGCCGCACCTCCCAGTCCAGCGGCAGCACAGTCAGTCCGGACTGCGACAAACTAGAGCGCTGCTGCTCGCCATCGTCCTCAGGTAGCAAATCCAACCGGAGCCACAACTCAGGGACGGCCAGCGGGGCCCCGGCCGCCAAATGCAAACGTCCAATGAATGCCTTCATGCTCTTTGCCAAGAAGTATCGAGTAGAGTACACGCAGATGTATCCCGGCAAGGATAACAGGTGAGTTCTTTCTCTCTCTCTCTCCCTCTCTTTCCTTCTCACACACACACATACACACACACTGGAGGCTTTCCATCCCTGCGGCACTTAACAAGCCCATTTTCCATGCACCAGAGCCATTAGCGTCATCCTGGGTGACAAGTGGAAGAAGATGAAGAGCGAGGAGAGGAGGATGTACACCATGGAGGCCAAGGCGCTGGCCGAGGAGCAGAAGAGGCTCAATCCAGACTGCTGGAAACGTAAACGAACCAACTCGGTAAGGCACGGCCACGCCGACTGGCAGGGGGTCAGCTGGCACGCGGCGTGGGCGGCTAAAGACGGCGCTTTGTTTCCTGCAGGGCTCCCAGCAGACCTAGGCCACCTCCCACAATCCTCGGGTGCTGGCGGCGGGACGAGGCAGGGAGCCGGACGGAGTCTCGACCAAGCGCCTTCGTACCTCCTCGCTCTCTTGTATTCTTGAGACTCAACTGTGATGCGGATCTGTCTTGCTTTTTTTTTTTCTCAGTAACCATGAGACATTATATAGCAAAACAAAGAAATATGAACTATAGACAAGAACTTGTAATCTAGTCACTAACAGTGCTTCTATTTTCTTACCTATCCAGTCAGAAGATGTCTTACACCGCTGAGACAAGAACAGACTCAGTTTTTTGGTGTTTTTTTTCCAGGATATTTTCATATTTCAGGATTTGACAGGTGAGACCCCTGTGGTGCTATGCTTCAGCGTTGAAGGAGCATTCAACAACAAATGTCTATTTATCAACGTAAAAGAAAGGGGGAATTTCACAAGTGTTCATATAAGTGGACTATATTTGTAAAATTCAATAGTTTGCACAGATCGAAGACCCGTTTGATACATTTTGTGATACAGAACAGTTTATCAGCCCGTTCCTATTGGTGGCCAATACCCGGGGCTGTTTTATTGGGGTCAGTGGGGCTGTGAGACGCCTGCAAGGTGGTGGTTTTACACTCAGTCACAAAGCACCTGGGGCTTTCACTGTGTTCATTTCTTTTTGCACTTTATATAAATATGTAATCTTATCCTACACCGACGATGTATAATGGCGCAAACCAAGTGTATAATATGACTTTCCTCTTCTCCTTAGTTCTCTCCCGTAGCTTAGTCACATGCTTTTGACACGAGCTCTGCCTCTAGGTCGCCATTGAGTATTTAAGCGTCTTTGTTCAAACTGTACAGGATCACACCACCCTCCCCATCTATTGCACAGAATATCCATGTATCATATTATAAATAAATCTTTTTTAAACTTGCAGCCCTGCAGGGATTTCCATTTCTTTATTGGCGTTTGTCTTAAAATCCTAAATCCAGCTATCGGTTTAGCATCTTCTCCTCGTACTTACGCATACGTGTTAGCAAACACAAATACAAATAAATACTGTACCACAAATAAATACTGTACCACAGGTGACTGAAAATTGTAAGTTGCATCTCTCAAAACCACCAAACATGGTGTCAAAGGAAGCTGGGTGATAATGTTTTACTCTTGTTTACCCATCGTTCTTGCTGCTGCTGCACAAACAGTAATTAATAATTAACACACACTCCATTACCCCGGTCCCTGCAGCCAATTGTCTTCCTCCCCATTAAAACAAATCCTACTCATAGTCATACAATCATAGTCCTTCTCTCTTGACTTGGGCAGTAACCATTCCAACTCGGCTTGTCTCCACCTGGTTGTCCTCGATTTTCATTACGTCGATGCTGTTGGCGAAAACTGGTATTTACACATTACACCGACAGAGGGCGTCAAAGTCCCATTTACCGCCTGCACAGAATGACGTGCTGTTTTTCCTGAGGTGAATAATCTCGAGCCCGCACTCTGTGCTAGGGGATCACAGCGATTTCCACCTTTTACTAATATTCAGGCCGTAAATAATTGACCTGACGCTGATGCTCTGCCAGGTAAGAGAGAAAGAGTCGATTTATGGGCAGAAAGGAAGTTGTGATTTCTGTGTTTACGAATCTCCAGGGGGCCCCAATTGCTGAGGGAGAAAGTGACACGTCTGGTCGGCTCAGAAAGAGATTTAAAGTGAAAGAACATTGATGGACACCCCGCCTGCCTTGCGACTGTTGCAATTTAATCACAGCCAGTCAACGAGCAGCCCCGTCCTGAGCAATCTGAGCTTGGTGCACGACTGCAGCATGGAGTGGAAAGTTCCAGTCAGAGGCGGCCATTATCACCATCGGAATTTCTTTTCCCATCGCCGCACGTCTTGAGCGAATTACAGCCGTGCGTCAACACGATGAGAAGCAGGCTGTGAGGCTGCGGGAGCCGTTTTTTTTTCTTTTTTTTTTTACCAGCCACCAGCCGTCTGATCCTCAATAAGTGGAAATAACATTTGACACGGCGCAGCGGCCCACATCTGGAGCCACGGACGTGAAAGTGAAGTGTTCATGACAAATCGGCCAGCGATTAAGCAGAAAAATGAGATGGAGAAGAAGGCCAATGTGTCATCGTTTGGTGATTTCAAAGGTGTTTTTAAAGGATCACAGGCTGAATAATGCATCGTTTCAAACCTAAACGCCATAAATTATTGAAGTCCGCCGTGTTCCCGGCTCCTAGCAGCTCCTAGCAGCTCCTGCAACGCTGCAAAAGGCTCATTTCTGCACAAATGGAGTGCATTATGCATAAGTTCCTCAGCCTGGAACAATTAAAGAACAAATGAATAATAATTTAGGGGAAAATGACAGCGCGCAGAGGCTGAGGCGGCAGATCATCTCTGCTGGTTTCCTGTCAAATCTGAAATGGCACCTTAATCAAGACTTCCTAATCAGGGGCAATTAGCTTTAGTTATTCAGACTGTGCACGTCGCCGTTACAGCAGTGCCTGTGTGTGTGTGCACGCGGTGTGTGTGTCGGTGTTGCGTCCTCTGGTTGAATCCCGTTGTAGATATGAATTAACTCCGCATCCTTTACACGCTGCTCTCTCAACTGTCATATTTACGCTCTGAGCCGCCGTGGAAGAGGCAAAAAGGTGCTCACGAGCCGTCTCTCGATAAGTTGCGCGGCGGAGAGCTTGAATTATACATTAACTGTCTTCATTTCTACACAGTTATCTGTCAGCGCAGCAAGTGGAGCTTGAAATAAAAACCTGTGGCGGAGTAAGCCATGAATTTAAATGGGCCGGAGATGACAGACGATGATAGCGCCTGAAAAGATTTTATTCTGCGGCGGCGTACAGAAGCGATGCGCGGTAGGTGAAATAGCGCCGATTCAGCCGTTTAACCAAACGGAGTCAGCATGACGGCGGAGGGAGGCGGAGCGAGTCTTCCATGCATTCGCTTTGAGTTTCGGATGCTCAAAAATGAAAAGCTCGCGTAGATTCTCGCTGACGGATGCGTTCGGCGATGACTTCGCTGCCGGAGGTCGCGACGAGCCGGGTGGAGCGGCTTGCGGCGCCCTCGCAGGGCTTTATTGATGTCGGGTGGCGGCGGCGTGAGGTCAGATCGGAGGAAGAAGTGTGTCATCCTGTCGCTCCTTATGTGAGAGAGCCATTCATCATGGCCGCCGTCGCACAATGACAAAAAGAGTGTGTGTGTGTGTGTGCGTGTGTGACCTTCAGGAGGGGCGCGTGTGTGTGAGGCACAGAGGGTTCCAGCAGGCTCCCCAGGACACGCCGGAGCATGTGTGGACACAGGGTGTGAGCAGATATGAGACGGCAAACACTGATATTTGCTGATATTCGGCAATCGCGCAAACTGTGAAACTTGTTCACTCAGTTATTCAAACATTTGGGGCTGCTTTCTGCCTCGTGGCGTCACCATGTGCCAACCAATCAGGAGAGAGCAAGAGAGGGAGGTGGATGCTGTTGAGAATGAGATTTGGGCTTCTGCTCCTTCTCCGCTGGTTTTCTGTCTGATTCTGTCCCGCCTTTTCCTCTAAGTCACTTCAGCTACTGCCTGGTTTCCTTCCGGAGGGATTTCCCTAACCTTGTTTCCCCTCATTGGCTCGCTGCCCAGATGTCAGGCCGTGTTTACGCGCAAACATCCGCTCTCACTCAAAAAATCTGCGCCAGTGCCATGGCGTTATTGGCTTTTCTTGTTCAAACCACTACAGGGAAAGGCCGAGTGTGCTGCTCCAGAACAGGAAGTGACAACCCGTGGACGCCAGAGAGCAAGAGAGGCTGAGCCATGGACACGCCTGCAACGGATGCGTCGCTCCTCTCTCTCTCCCTCTACACCTTCATTCCATCTTGGCGATTTCAATCTGCCTTCCCACTTTAGGCCACACACACTCTGTGATTGGATGACGTGAGGAGCACGGTGAGGTGGAGCGGAGTGGGGGACAGAGCGGGGGGGTAGGGGACAAACAAAAGGAGGACAGACGAGTCAAACAGAGAAGAAGTCCCGCCGTCGTGGTTATCAACGCCCGACTGGCCGACTGCCAGTCGGCCCTTCTGACGAGACGGTCACAGGGCTCGGTCCAGACAGAGAGAGAGAGAGAGAGAGTGTGTGTGGGGGAGGGGGGGGGGGGGGGG
>OMPJ01015922.1:0-23912 GCA_900312935.1 Carapus acus | reverse complement strand
TGCTGTGCGTCCTCCACTCCTGCTCGTGGCGAGCTCAGTCGTAAAAACCCACTCTGCTTCGGGGAGAGATAAGACGCTGCAGATGGTTGCTTTTTCTTTGCAGTGCTGCCACGCACATGTTCGCGTTTGCTTAGCTATCACCCCCCCGGCCACTGTTTTGGAAGCATCCCACGTGCTGTTAAAAAGGTGCCATCTGACTTCAGGTGTATTTTCAGCAGGATGTTTATTTCATGGTGTGCACCCTGTGCCTAACTTAATCGACGTTTTAGGCTGAAGAAAACTAAATTGTGAGGTCAGCTCTCAGGAATTGATCCCAAGGTACATTTGAGATGCCTAACTACCTTTTAAGAGAGGAAAAGAGTGTGTTTTGCACTCTCCTACTATGTACTCCTACTTTTATGGCATAGCAAGTACTCATTTCTGTTGGCAGATGCACTGATGCATGAAAACAGGTTTTGAGTAAATAATGTCAAATTATTGCTTTGCAGCTTGCAGTGTTGTGTCCAAATTTCAATTGTTGTTTCGATTGTTTTTTTCTTCTTTTTTCTTTCTTTGGCTGTCAAACGTGAAGATGCTAAAAAAAATTTCAAAGTTGCCAGCAGGGTCAATTCCCTCCGTCCCCAGTCACGTGACCAGGGTAGCAGGGAGAGGGAGGGAGGGAGAGAGAAAGAGGGAGAGAGAGGGAGAGAGAGAGAGAGGCAAGCTTGTTAATAAATAATGTCATCGCAATGCCACGACTAACCAAAACAGTGTTGTTGCCGTGGTTTTAAGTATGCATGAGAACAAAGACGAAAAGGAATATTAAACGCAAGGATACAGATGCAAACAGGGACACATCTGCCCTTGGACGAAGAGACGTGCAGCTCCGGAACACACACACAAGCACACAAGGCGTCAGCAGACACCTTGGCTGCCGTGACTCTGCAGTCGAGGGAGCGTTGTTGCTCGAGAAATAATCTTTGAACCTGTCCTTTTTCTCCTCTGTGTCCCCTGCTGTCCCTCTCCCTCCCGCCTCTCCTCCTCCTCCTCCTCCTCCCTCTCCTTCTCGTCTTCCCCGCTCTCCGCCACCTACCTCTCCCCCTCCCTCCTCACCTGCCCATCCTTCCCGACTCCAGCCGCTCCCCCTCTCCTCTGCAGGCGTCGGAGAAGGAGAAGGAAAGCCCGGTAGAGCTGACGGAGCGCTGCTTCAGGGAGCTGCTGGGACGCGCCGCCTATGGCAACATCAAGAACGCAGTCACGCCCGTGCTAATGTGAGATTACATTTGAGTATTACTTTCCGCGCCGGAGATGTGCCTGCCTCCCGTAGATTTTTGTGCTTGTGGGTCCTGGGCGCACTGTCTTGACATTTTCTTTGCTTTCCTCGAGCACGATGCCACAAGGTCAAAGTAAGGTCGCCGGTCTGCTGTTATTGACGTTACTTTGCCTGCTTTTGTTGTCGCGCTTTATCACGCAAGGTTGAAGTTTGCGGTCTCTCTTTCGGCTCGCTGGCCGGGCGTTTGGGTCCGGCAGATTTTTCACCAAGCTGTCTCCATCCTCCCTTATGTCCATCCATCATCATCCTCCTCCTCCTCCTCATCATCATCATCCCCCCCTTTTTTTTCTCCTTTCTGCTGTTTATGTAACTTTGGCTGTGTCAGTGGGCCCGTGTGTGATTAGCATCTTCTGTTCAGTCATCTGCCGCTCCATCTCTCACTCCCAGCTCTCTCTCTCTCTCCGAGGCTAATGCATCCGCGTCTGCTGTCCTTCCCCGAATTTCGCTGTCTTCTCTGCATCTCCTGCAGTGGGATCTTGAGACTTGAAGCCGCTCCGTCGCGAGAGTCGAGTTGTTTATATTGCTCTCCCTCCGTTGCGAGTGTTTTTCTTGAACCTCTGCCAACGTGTTTAATCATTCCCGCGTCACAGCAGTCGATGGAGTTATCAGTGCCGGAGCAGGTTGCCGTTTTTCCCAGATACGGCAGCTAACAAACTACTACTCCTGCTAGCTCCATTACCGGCAGACGCGACGACGACAGACGCTCTGAGACTTCTGTATCTGATGGATGAGGCAGGTCAAACCGGTGGGGGACGCAGGGGAGTCGCCCTACCGTCCCACGCGTCTCCCCCTAGCTCCCATTTTTCTTGTCCGGCTACATATTATTATAAAATATATATCTCCTTGTCTCTCGATCCACTCGCTTCCCGTCAGCGGCACGCTTAAGAGACCAACTATCTTTGAGCGCTCGCCTGGCTCAATCCATCACCGTCCCATAGCCTCTAATGCTCCGGCAGCGTATATCAGCGTACTGTAACCTCGCTGCCCCCTGTCCCACGAGCGGACGGTTTCCAGGCTCTCTCCGCAGCAGTTGTACTATTTCAAACCATCGCTCAGTGGCTGTTCGAGGCATCCCTCAGTTCTCGATGCAGCATCCTCTCTCTCTTCTCCCCTCTCTGTGTGTAGAATTTTCCACCGCGGTTCCAGTATCTATTATCTGCTCTGCCCCCCTCACCGTCTCTCTCCCGCTGTCTGGCTCTCCTTCCCCCCCACCCCCTCTGTCCCCAGGCACTTAGATAACCACTCTCTATGGGAGGGGAAGACCTTTGCGGTGCGCTGCTTCAAAATCATCATGTACTCCATCCAGGTGAGCGACGCAGCCGCTGACAATCGGCGAAAACCTCAGCTCGCAGGCAGAGCGCTGACTCCACGGTTCTTTTGTTTTGTCTGCAACCCGTTTTTTTTTTTCCTCTTCCCTAGTCGCAGCACTCTCACTTGGTAATTCAGCAGCTTCTCGGTCACCTGGACGCCAACAGCAAGAACTCGGCGACGGTGCGGGCCGGCATCGTGGAGGTTTTGTTGGAGGCGGCCGCCATCGCGGCCAGCGGGTCCGTCGGTAAGTGATTTTTGTCTCGCGTGTGTGTGTTCGCAAACATGCGTGTGTGCACAAATATTTATCTGAATAATGGTAAACATAATTTCATTTGCTATTTTTCTATCTATCTATTTGCCCCATCCACTTGTATGGGAACTGAAACAACAAAATATTTGATTATACTGTTATTTGCCCAGCAAGCAGAGCTGGTTGTTTGGTTCTAACTTCTATCCGTGTGTCCGTGTGTGTGCGTTTGTGACTGTCTTTGTGTGTCTGTGTGCCTGCGCACGCCCAGGCCCCACAGTACTGGAGGTATTCAACACTCTGCTGCGACAGCTCCGCCTCAGCGTGGACTACGAGCTGACTGGCTCCTACGACGGCAGCAACATCGGCACCAAAATCATCAAAGCCCACGAGGAGCGACAGCTGCAGGAGGCCGTGATCAGGACCATCGGTGAGTGCCGCTTGTGTGTGTGTGTGTTTGCGTCAAACGTGTCAAAATCTGCAACGCTCTTGAGCGCTTGTGTCGAGTCCGCGGCTCTTTTTTTTTCTTTCTCTCATTTCAAGGCTCATTTGCAAACACGCTGCCCACGTACCAGCGGTCAGAGGTCATGCTCTTCATCATGGGCAAGATTCCGGTTCCAGGGTTTCACCCAGCTCTCCCCTCCACGGGCTCTGGGTGAGACGCTTGGCTTCATATCAACGCATACATTTGTATATTAAAGTATTTGTGAGTGTGGCAACACTCCCTCTGAAGCCAGTGTCTCACGTGATTCTGCCTCAACCCTCCCGGCAGTGATGCCTTGATATTTTTTTGATGGGAATGGTTAACGACTGTTATTTTCATCCTGTTTTATACGCTCTTTCTTGTGCAGACCTGAGGGCACCAGGATGATCCAGATAATGTTACTCAAGTCTCTGGTCCAGGTGAGTAGAGCCTGTCCTGCTGTAGGCGTTCACTGAATAGCTTAGGAAACAAGAGACGAATACTCTGAGAGAACAGGGATGTCTCTGCCGCTAGGGTTGTCCTGGGTATATTTCACACCGGTGTGTGTGTGTGTGTGTGTGTATTAGGTGAGTGCGGGTTTCCAGACCACCAACATGCTGACGGCGCTGCCCAGCTCCTTCGTGGAGCCGCTCCTGTCCCTCTCTCTGACGGAGGACCCAGAGGCGCGGCTGCTGGTTCTGCAAATCCTGCTGAGTCTCATCGACCGCCAAGACAGTCGACCCAAGTTCTCCACAATTAGGTGCGTATGAATGAGCAAAACTGAGAGAGAGAGAGAGAGAGAGAAAATGTGTGTTCAGGCAAAATCCACCTCAAGCGTTGGACAGAAAAACAGGAGTCAGATCTTTAGTTTTAAAGGTACACAAGCCACACAAGATTCTTTAAATTTTGCGTATCTGTGTTGTTCCTCTTGTCCAGCATCATCTCCGACATCTCCGTGCTGAAGCTCAAGGTCGACAAGTGTTCCAGACAGGACAACTTATTCATGAAGAAGGTTTGTTTTCAACGCCTCGTCTAAAATGGATCGCAAAAATGTTGCAGCCGCAGATTGAGGGGTGTCTCAGCTGTAATTTTTTCTACTAGTAAATCTCTCGTCAGAATAACAGCAGTGTAACAAGGCTATCACGCTGGAAGAATGCCACACCAAGTTGTGGACACGCTTTGTAATTTTTGGTAATGTTACTGCCGAGGAGTATGTCTCAATTTGTCCAAGGAATGTCACAGTGGCACAAGGGAAGCGGTCCCGAGATCCATTCGTTCCTCCCCTGGGGGCACCCTGTGTTTTTTTTCCTCATCATTCCTGCCTCCGCCTTGACTTGTCCGTCTCCCGCTCCTGTCCCCGCTCACGCCGCAGCACGGCCAGCAGCTCTACCGCCACGTGTACCTGGGCTGCAAGGAGCAGAGCAGCAGCCGCGTGCACTACGAGAACCTCTTCACCCTGCTGGCCCTGCTCAGCGTGGAGCTGGCCAACGAGGAGGTGGTGGTGGACCTGATCCGACTCGCGCTGGCCCTGCAGGTAATCGGCGCGATCGAGGCGATGGTGGCCGTCGTCATGTCGGGTCAAACTGGGTGAGATGATATTATTTTTCCGTCCTGTGCAGGACATGGCCCTGTCCACAGATGAGTCCATTCCCGTCTACAACCGCTGTGCGGTCCACGCCCTGGCGGCCGCCTACCTCAACCTCATCTGTCAGCTCACCACCGTCCCCGCCTTCTGTCAGCACATACACGAGGTGCGGGCCCGTGCTGCCTTATCATTATGTTTATTTTTTATTGCTGAGTCAGCATCTGAATTGCCCCTTTCATGAACTGACGCGCCAGACTGTCACTTTTTCCTCCCCCCTCGTCTAAGGTGATTGAGGTGAGACAGAAGGGAAGTCCTTACCTTCTGCCCGAGGACGTCTTCGTCGACGACCCCAAGTACGCATCGAGAGCCACACACGTAGATAGCGTAACCAACACTAGCAAAGCGATCTCCCCCCCCCCTCCTGCTGACCGGCTCGCTCCTCGCTCCCTCCCCAGGCTGCCGACCGCGCTGGACAAGGTGGAGGGCGACGTGTTGTTCCTGCAGTCGAAGATTACGGAGGTCCTCGGCGGCAGTGGCTACAACTCAGAGAGACTCGCTACGCCCTACGTCCCACAGTACACAGGTGAGGAGGAACCCCATTACTGCACCACCTGTTACAGCAATGTTTCATAACGCCAATCACCCAGAGGCATGACTGTGCCCACCTGTGAGACAAGGAGAGACACCAATTTGACGGTGAAGGCTCGAAACAAGTCAAATTTTGGTAATGAGATGTTTTTGTCTAGAGAGAGAGAGGGTGAATAAAGTGAATGTTGTCTCCACAGACGAGGACCGTTTGTCCAAGAGGAAGAGCATCGGGGAGACCATCTCGCTCCAAGTGGAGGTGGAGTCCCGAAACAGTCCAGAGAAAGAAGAGGTGACTGTAAAAACATATAGACTAGACCAGGGGTCAGCAACCCAAAATGTTGAAAGAGCCATATTGGACCAAAAAAGCTCAAAACAAATCTGTCTGGAGCTGCAAAAGAATTAAAAGCTTTATACTGTATAAGCCTTATTAATTAATGTAATATTGATTCTACACAATTTTACAGCATCAGAAAATGTTAAGAATATTTTTGTGATACTCTTCTTCCCAGAAAAACCATAACAAAACAAAAAAACTTTTTTTCCCCCCATCTTCTTCCATTTTTATACATTTTTGAAATGCTCCACGGAGCCACTAGGGCGGCGATAAAGAGCCATATGCGCTCCAGAGCGGCAGGTTGCCGACCCCTGGACTAGACACATACCACTTTGTGTTTTGACTGCACTGTTTACTCAATGCTTTTGTCCTAATGCTCCACAGAAGACGCCAGCAGAGGAGATCACATTCGAGACGCTCAAGAATGCCATCGGTACGTATTTAGACTTTCCAAGCCCCTGTTTTTGTAGGCCCTTATCAGCTCTGCCGGAAAAATCGCGGTCACAACCGCGGAATGCAAATCACTGTTATGGATCCTCGCATGCTGTGGTCGCCCTCTAGTGGACAACGTGGGCATGGAGGAGCAAGAGAGGGAGCGGCGGAGGCAGGTGGTGGAGAAATTCCAGAAGGCGCCGTTCGAGGAGATCGCGGCCAACTGTGTTGCAAGGGTACGCACGGACATCAATCTCTGTCCACCTCCTCATGCCGTTTCCTTGCGTAACATCGTCCCTCTCCATTTTTTTGCAGGCGACCGTCCTGCAAAGCAAACTGAATCAGATCTTCGACATCACAATCAGGTACGCGGTCCAGCTTCGCCATATTAAAAGCGCCGGATGCGCGTTTGAACGAATACAGAACGAGCCTGTTGTGTAATTATCCCAGACCCCCTCCCAGCCCCTCCGGAACCATTTCATCAGGTTACGGCCAAACCCAGAGCAGATCCGTGCCCATCTACGAGATGAAGTTTCCCGACCTGTGTGTGTATTAGGTGAGAGCACACAACATTCACAAGCAAGCGCGGAGTCCATCCCACGCATACACACACAGCTGATTTCTCGCCCGTCTCGACGCTGCAGATCTGGAGCAGCGGTCTGGCCGATCACATCTCTTCTGTAGACCAGGCGTCTTCGTCGTGGACCGGCACAGCAAACAAGCAGTGTCTGAAAGCCAATTAAAGAACAAGCCACCTTGTCCCTACACCTCCTTTGACCTGTACCGGCCTCTTAAGTATGACCCCACCTTCCTGAAAGTGTCCCCCACTTTCCCGTAAGGCTGGGTTTGGAGGAGTCCTGCAGAGATGCCGGTCTCAGTCTCGTTGACAGTTATTATCTCATGTTACAGGGTGCCATATTACCTTTTTCTCACAAAAATAGAGCACCCTCTTTATTTTTTGCGTACCTTTTATTACTTTTAATGTATTTTTAAATTAAAACTATTATCGACATTATGCCTAGGAGGAAATATAACACCGGCAGCACCGCCAGTCACGCAGTGGTGTTGTTCGTTTTAAAGAGATTAAGTATTCATACATTATGTACAATTACTCAACGGCACTTGTTCTACAAGCCAGACTCCTGTTACTCAAATGTTTAACGCTTTTGTTTCAGGCATTTTCCATGCCGTTTTTATCGTGGTAATTCCGTTTTCTTTCTTTATTTATTTATTAGATTTATTTCACCGACCAGGTGCTTGATTTGCTAACGAAGGTCTTTATGATGACTTATGCTGGCCGAAGACAGTGTCATTCAGTTTAGTACACGTAATTATGCACTACAAAAGTGAAATACTAACGCAGTTCTATAATCAGACACGTTAAGATGAGTCGACTCTAATCATTGTTTATCTTCTCCTCCCCGTATAAATGTGTATATACAGAGAAATATATAGATATAAGCTTCTGTACATTGTAAGGAGGGTTCCTCCTGTGATTATAATGACCTACATTTTGGACCGCTGCTGCCGCTGCACTGATGGATTGTGTCGAAAAAGGAGGGCTTCACTTTCTAACGTTCGCCGTTGAATAACTAACCAGCGTGTCGTCGAATCGCAACGCAAGACCCCAGAGGCCCGAACAGCCCACAGCGCTGTCTGCTTCCACAAAATCTCTCCTCTCGGCGAGTGGAACCCAACGCATCCGCTCGGAGGAGAAATAACACTTAACAAGAGGGTTGATAAGTGGTTTCCAATCCTACCTACTTTTTCAGGCTATGTTTTGTGTCGGCCTGTTCTGTATTACTGTCATTTAGCCATCACATCAATCATGCGAAAGGATTTTGAAAAAAAATCCACAAGCCATACACACGATCACCCACTCAGCTATGACAGCAAAGTATAAAGGCAATAATTAGGCACTAGGCGTCAGACTGTAGGTAGCAGATCCCGCGTGTGTTGTCAGAATCATACTGTTTGGTTTTGTAAGGAACATAGGAACCCCCACTCCGACCCTTTCCTCTGCGCTTCCGTGAATTAACTGGCCGTGTCATGTGTCGCCGCCGCCGCAGCCGCCTCGCATCGGTGTAGTGTGACTTAGATGATCCCCCTCCTTGAATCCTCTTCCCCGTCGTCGCGTGTTCCAGTCCAGTCGGTTGACTTCTAAATGGCGTATCCTCCCCAGTCCAGTGAGTCCAAAATGTTAAGTATCACATTTACCCCCGTCGCCCCGAGTGTCTCTATGTCTCTCTCTCTCCCCCGGTGTGTGTTTGACTCTGTGCACCCCTTTGTGTCGTTATATTACTATTTTCCTTTCTTGGACAGTCGTCGCGTCAGACCTCATTAATCGCGTTACTGTTTAATCTGGTGACTCCCTCCCTCCCTCACCCTGAGCGATCGCCCCAGCTCAGACGGATGTGCAGCCGCTGTCTGAACCCTCTCTCCCTCCCTCTCTCTCTCTCCTCATCGTACAGCAACAGCATCTCGGCGACGGGCAGCTTCTGTGGCGAAAATGTGTACTTCTGCCTGCTTGCTGTCATTTGCATGGTGTGACATACTGCGAGATTCACCGACAGTAGAAGCCATTTTTTTATTTTATTTCGTCGTCATTACCCGTGTGGTTAACGTATGTTTACAGTGCTGTAGGTCAAATCTGTTGAGTCTGTGAACTTTGCACTTTAAACTGGATTACCTACTGACAGAGGCAGCTTTTTAAAGAGGAGAAAATGCCTTAGGAGTGTCGGGCCCCACTTTGCATGCTAGTGACGTTGCTGTACAGTTCTATGACCATCTGTGAGAATAAATTGTCTGTAAACAAATGAGACATCTTGACTCCTTTGTTGTTTCTGCCACGCAGGTGCAGGATTTCACAGCCATTAAATACCTTATTTCCTGGATCGCACATACCAAAATAGGACATTTTCATTTGTCTCCAGCTGTCTGTGTCGTTCAGAAATATATCAAACATACTGTATGTGGGCGAGACGAAGAAATTGGGGGGAGACAAAGACAATTTCAACCTCTTTGCACAAATAATGTTCAATTTAATATTCACTTACAAAAACATACCACTTTCCTTTGCACGCCCACGTCCCGCCCCCAAAAATAGTCTTCACCTTCAGGTCCTTGTTCCGGGAATCGCAATCAATACCGATTGTTTGCGTCGCCCACAAGAAATAACACTGCTCTGTAAACAAGTCTATGCCACCCGGGTCACGGCAGTAGGTGGGTGACTCAGTATACATTGTTTTCTTAACAAAACAGATATTTTTTTTCCTTTTTTTAATTTTTTTTTTTATTTACACAAGCTTACCTTAAAGTCAGGCTGCCACAAAGTAACACTTGGTCCAGACAAAAGTCAACAACATGCAAAAGTGACAATTTTCTCGCATTCCATAAGCACTAGCATGCACTTACTACTACAAGTTGTCCTAAAAACTCCTTCACTGCTCGTTCCTCCGCTGCACCTAATAGGGCAGTTTGTCCCTCAAGAGCTTGACCAAAAGCCCGTCAGAGTTTCCCTCCCACTCCTTCATGAAGCCACTGCTGCGTTTGGAGGCGTACGGGCTCCCCCACCTGAAGTGGCTCATCCTGTAAGCGTCTTTTCTCTCCTGCGGGTTCAGCAGGCGAGTCTTGGGTTTGACCGCCACCGCCGCTAACCCGGCGGGGTTCTTCTTCCCCTGATCCTCCGAGGTGCTCACCTGCCGGCGCACCTGAGGGGTGAAACCCCCTCCTTCCAAAGACGAGGAGAATACTTTAACGGGCCGGCGCTTGCGGCCAGCGGGTTTGCCCCAGCGGAAGTGCTCCATGGAGTAGGACCGCCGCTCGTCCCCGCGAGCCTTCAGGTTAGGCTGGGAGACCTTTTCCTCCGGAGGGATGGAGGACTGCAGCATGGTGAGGAGCAGCCCGTTGTTGCTCTCCTCCGTGGCCATCGAGTCCAGCTTAGCCTGCAACACAAGCACGCCAAAGTACTTCAGTCGAAGATGTTCTACACCTTATCCGATAGGCTGCGGATCTCAACCTCGCACCTTCCTCAGAACGTACCAGCAGTGCTTCTCTGTTGCTCAGATCGCTGCAGATGGCGCCGTCCCAGCACGCTGATTCAGACCCGGGGATGCAAACGTGAGCCATCACCATCACCAACAACCAGGGTACACACACCATCTTCAGCCTGGACGGAGAGATGCTGTAACATTACTGACTTTGAAGTTTATCGCTGAAATGTCGACATTAAGCTTTATTGTGGTTGGTTCCAATAAGCTAAGGTTACCACATGTGATCCATCGAATGCCGGATCATTGAAACAGCTGCTCTATATTAGGGTCTATATTAGCTTCATCAAGTTTGTGCGTAAAAGAGGAGAAAGCACGGAAAAACCTTTTCTTCCAACTTGTGGTGATTAAACTCTCATAAATATACATCAAACGTGGTGTTTTTTGGCCAACAAACCTTCTGAAACCAGATGGAGCGAATGCAAAGGTCCCCCTAAAAAAACTCTCAAGGCCAAACACCGACAGATGCGACACAGAGGCAACAATGGAATTCCGTGACTCACAACCTGTTAGAGGCGTGTAACAACAGAGAGGGGTTTTCGGGGCTTATAGCTAGCCGCGATTCAGAGGCAGGCGAGGAAAGCCGCTTTCAATTGTCTGCGAATGTCTCTGTTCTGAGCCCTAATTGGCTTCAGATACATACAAGGGGCGGAAAGGGACGAGTTGCGCAAAGATTTTGCGAGATTCCTCCAACCTCAGTAAGACCCGAAAATTGTATATGCTAGTACGCTTGAGCTCCACCGGGAGTACATTCCACATCCTCTATCAGATTAACTGGAAAGAAGAGGGAAATGTGTAAAGACTGTATTTTAGATCTCTATTACCTGCCCGGACCAATGACAGGTGGGAAATGGTGTTTTGATCCTGGAATAGAAATCTCCAGAGGGGGGTTTCGAAGTCAAAACACACTCAACAAGACTTGCTAGACGTCTTTTCCGTTTTTAAAATAAAGTGCTGTCATGGATATCGTACCTATGATGGACAGATGAGGTGTACTAAGGTGTACTGGGGCGGGAACCATTAGTGTGGTGAGTGATACACTCACGTTGCACAATACCTCCGGTGGCACGTGTCAAGGCGCTAGTACCGGATGGGTGAGAGTATACGCGACGGGGTGTTCCCTGTCTTTTACCCCTAAGGACGGGATGACAGTGTTGGACGGGCGAAAGCATCGGATGGTTTGTTCCTGTCGCTCAGACTCCGTCGCAGACAGGAAGAAGACTAGAGGTCACGGTTGTTGCTCATAAAACGCAAAACATCATCTTCCCTAACAAATGGCATCCTGTTTTCTCAGAGCAAGGCCAGTGGCAGGGGTTCCACTCCGTCGTAAAAAAAAAACCCGTCTTCCCATCAGAGGCCAGAGGGGACACGTGCGAGCTTGTTTTGGTTCCGTAAAAAAGAAACTGAGGACAAGAGGGAGCGACGGACCAGAAAAGAGGAGGATTCCTGAGGGACTCGTAAGGGGATACAAAGGGTCTAAGTAGGGATAAGGGGGAGGGGGAAAGAGGGGCAGTGGGGCAGCTGAGGGAGACGAAACATTGTCCTTTATTTAAGATGTTGTTTTCCTTACAGGTGCAAACAAAAGCCAAAAGTTGGACAGGTTGGTAAACTTGGTCCGGGCTTCCGCAGACCACCCGAAAAACAAGCCCACTCCTGTTTACGAGGACAGAGCAGCAGAAGCCCTCAATCTGTAGGTGAGTCAGCCATAGGACTGAGTCAGGCTTATCAACACTCTCTCACACACACACACACACACACACACATGCTCACATGCTCACACACTCATTTGATGTATCCTCAGCAAACAGCTCATCACCACAAGCGCCACTTGAAAAACGCGGTTTTAATGGCAGCTGGTCGCTTTTCATCACACACAAATCTCACTCATCAATCAAGCCTCTGATATGAAGGATGCTCTCGTCCGCTTCATCTTCCTCCTCATCCTCATCCTCCTCCCAACTCTTCCCTTCTGTCTGTTCCGTCTAGAGGTGTGACTGACTTCTTTTTCGGACCCCTGTTTGATATTTGGAGCGTCCAACACATACACACGCACGCACGTATGCACGTATGCGCGAACACACAGCGTCACTTTGCCGTAAGTACACACCGGGCGAAATCGTGGGTGCGTGCGTGCGTGCGTGCGTTTGTGTGTGTACGCGTGTGTGTCCGAGTGTTTCCAAGTTATAGGGACTCTCTTACCTCCGCGTCTGTGTTTGCGCCCTCGTACGAATTGCGCCGATTAACGAATTAAACCGGCGCAGAAAAAAAACAAGACAAGCAAACAAACCAAAAAAAGACAAATTAAAAAAAACACAAACAAAAAAAACCGCCACTTAGTAATTATCGCGATATTACAGTGACGATCCGAAGTCGGGGTTCATTATTTAGCTGCTTTTCAACAAAGAGAAAACACAAAGTGCGTCGATTCACTCACAATCAGACAGCAGTGAAGGTGACTAACGAGACACACACACACTCTCAGCCCCGCCCACACACACACACACACAATCACACACACACACACACATGCTTTGCAGCACTGATCAGGTATTAGAAAACATGAAAAACTTCTCTACCTGTCTGGTCTCCTGTCTTCCTCTGTTGCTATCGTGTGTGCGCAGCGTGTCCACAGATGTTCTCTCTCTCTCTCCCTCCCTCACACTCCTCTCACACCCTCTTGTTCCCTCTCTGTCTCTCTCTCTCTCTCTCTCCCCTACACTCTCTCTGACTCTCCCTACCTCCTCCTCTCCTCCTCCTCCGATTCTGCCTCTCGGTCTCTCGCTTTTATCGGGCACGCTCTTCCCTCCTCTTCCTCCTTTCTATAGTCTCGACAAAGTGAAGGAGCTCACAGGGATCAAGGCCTCCGGGTTTGATTGACAGAATGGGGCTGTGTGCGCGGGTGGTGGTGAAAGCCCCCCCCACACACGCACACACACACACACCTCAGCCCCTCCAAAAACACCCTCGCTAATCACCAATTCTCAGGTGAGGCCCTTTGCTAGCTTAGCTCGGCCCTGCGCCCTTTCAGCAGAGAGCAGAGAGCCCGCTGATCCCCTTAAGGTCGCTTCCAATCAGTCACACTTTTCAAAAGCCCCGTGCGATTGTCGGGCTGCTCCCAAAAAGAAAAAAACAAAAAACAAAAAAGACAAGAGCGGATAAGAGAGGGAGGCGGGGCGGCCACCTCTGAAGCCACGCTTTGCATGTCGATGGACCCAATTGGATATTTTGGGATATCCACGACGTAATCCCCTACTCGGGGGGGCTTTGACTCACCGCGGATGACGCCGGGACTCGCTTTGTGATGCAATGGGTTAGATAAACTCCCTCACACACGCACACACACACGTGCACACTTAGAATCTTACACAAAATCTCAGCTGGTGGTCGCCATCCTGCACCGCTCTTCTCAGCAGTGATCCTCACTCATGGCCACCAGGATGTTATGTGCGTACGTGTGTGTGTGTGCTTGTGTGTGTGTGTGACCCGTACATTCACGCTTTAGCGCCACGGCACCAGACATGCTGCGACTCTCATTATAGGTGTATAATACGCACACGGCGTATAAGAAAAACCCGGCATGCCGCAAGAGCGCAAGTCATGAGTCAAACGGCCATTATCTCAAATCACAGTCGTCGGAGGCTCTTGAAATACCAGAGCGTGATCTCCCTCCTCCTCCTCGCCGCCGCCGTTGCCGTCGGTGCAATTTATTTTCGCCATGGTGACGATTCCCCTTCCCGGAAAAAACGCGGCCTGGCCTTACGCTTCCAATCCCGCCAATGGGCAGGAAATGTCGCGAGAAAAACATTCGCAATTATTCCCAAAAATGACCTAACTGAGTAAAAAAAATACTCCATTTTGTCATCGCTGTGCCCTTTAGGGAGCGGACAAGATGTGCCTTGGAACGTTTATGCTGGAATGTTTCCCACACATTACAGATTCTATGACTTTATCCGTAAATTTGTTTCCATTTCGGGCATTTATTCACACACCCCT
Source organism: Carapus acus (assembly GCA_900312935.1). Classification (NCBI taxonomy): domain Eukaryota; kingdom Metazoa; phylum Chordata; class Actinopteri; order Ophidiiformes; family Carapidae; genus Carapus; species Carapus acus. The sequence goes on along the minus strand of OMPJ01015922.1, from coordinate 9,598 downwards.
GCTCCCATCGTTCGCCGTGTTGTTGTTACAGGTTTTCCTTTTCTGCCGAGCCAGAAATTCCTCAGCCTATAAGATGGACTATCTACTCTCCCATACCATGTTTATTTTGTTGTAATTCCACACACCGGTTGCAGGTCGCAGCCAAACTCCACAATTAACCTAAGAATGTCTTTAAAAAAAAAAAAAAAGAAAACCTAAGAATGGCTGCGCAAAAGCACAAAAAAGAAAAAAAAGAGAAAAAAAATCTACCTTAGGCACCAGTAAGCAGCAGTTGAGGTAGGGGATTAGGAAAACAGAATAAAAAGCATGACATCTGTGAGAAATTAATCATAGCAAGCGAAGGAAAGCGAGGAATGACTTTGTTCTTTAGGTGCGACGTAAATAAATAACGACACGGGGGGCCTCTGCGGTCTGAGGGCACTTTTGTGCGAGTTTATTTTCAAATCTGACACCCAGTACAAACTCCGTCTCACCCCAAATTCTTCCTCTATCTACCGTATCCATCTATCCCTCTTGCTTTAAACAGTCCTCCCCGAGGGGATCGAGACATTTCCTGCCGTTCCCTACGGTTTATGTAAGTACTGGCACATTCTGATGTTTGATTACAGGCGTTCTCTGTGAGATCTGTTGATCTTATCTCTCTTTCGTTTCGCGTTATCCTCATCTTCATGTGTCGCAGTTTGATGCATTGCTGTTTAAGACAATAAATACCTTCTGGTAACAAGTGTGTGTTGATGTCTCAGCTTCTGACCTTCGACCTTCCACCGCCACAGTTTTCCATACATCCGCAGCCTGTTAGCGATGGCAGAGATTCCACTAGCGGATATCGCTTTGGACCGGACGCGCTCAGCTCTTACATAATGGACACAACGTACAGGGCAGAGCGGGACAGGAGGACGGACAGGCAGGACCCAGGAGACAGAAAGACAGACAAACAGCATGATTCCCTGGACACTTGAACCCTTTCATTAGTGTGTTTGAACATAGGTGTGTATTGGATTAGGTCTTCAATCAAGGTTTATTCAACGATTTGTGCAATTTTACATACTTTCTACTCCTCTAATGTGACATTGTTTCTTGATTTTCTCTATTTTGGTCTCTTGTTTGATTATTTTTATACTATTATGTCATTTTTTTTTAAATTATATCCCCCAAATCAGGGTTGGGCAAACATCCTAGCTCAGGGGCCAAACTGATCTGTACAGTTTGATAGCAGAAGATGCAGACAGGTCGTAACAGAAACTGAAAAAAAAGCATTCAGGTGTTATGTATAAAAATACATACATTATTTACCTTTTAATAAAACCAGCTTGTTTTTCACCCATCATCAAAGTCTGGTGTTAGTCTTGTTGTTGCACTTCACTTCGGCGGGCCAGATCAAGTTAGCTGTTGGGCCGGATATGGCCCGTGGGCCGTAGTTTGCCCATCTTTGCCCTAACCCTTCAATTGGTGTGTTTTAGCACAGTCAAGTGTAAAAAAAAAAGGGACGTATCAAATCAGCAATTCAATCCAGTTTTAATCAACAGTTTGTGCAATGTAACATACTTTCCTCTCTTATGATGTAACATGATTTCTTGGATTTTTTTTTTTTTTTTTGTATTGTTGTTTGATGATTTTTGTCCCATTACATCAAATTTCAGAAATGTTAACCCCTTTATCAACATATACCCCAAATTCGCACTGGTTCCCACTCTAAGCTAGGCTGCTAGCTTAGCATTTACACGCTCAGGTGTTGCTTTAGAAGAGGTAGGGGATCAAACCAGCAGCCTTCCAGAGTGCTAGCTCTCAGAACATTGAATATGCTAGCTAAACACTGAGTAACCTTGCAGAAAAAATGCATCTATGAATGCATATATATTTTTTCTTTATTCCTAAGATGTTTGTTCTTTCTGTCTGAGGTTACACAACCATAGAAATGCCGCCAGAATTCTCCCTGACGTCTGGCTTTGATTGGTCAGGACCTCTCACGCCCAGACTAGAGGAAGTGTTGAGAAATTGGCGTACCAAATGGTTTTAGTGCCTGGAGAAATATACCGTGAATGTCCTGATATGCCGCCATTTCAGCTCAGCCTGCCACGGAGGGACCTTTCGATTTGTTTGTGTTCCCTGTCAGACAAAGGCCGAACCCACAATAAGCGCACACACACTCCTCCACACACACGTATACTGAGGTCATCCCCCTTACCTACCCGGGCAAAGTCACCCAATCACCCACAGAATGGCACACAAATTGGATCTCGTCGCACAAAGGAGCGGGCCGAGGCAAAAACACACAGTTTTTTGTGAGACTTTTGTGCGTCACGATGCCAGTGAGAACCTTTTCATGCTCGCTGACGTCACGCGCGGCGTCCTACTTGTGCGTCCGCTCGTCAATCTGCATTGTCGTCGCACCTTTCAGATGACAATGACCAAACAGGCGTGTGTTCCATTTTGTGCGAACTGTTTTTGTGTGTCGCTGCTGCGTGTTGTGTCTATCGAGTGAGAGAGCAAGAGGGAGAATGGAAGCTATGGATGTGCGTAATTACCTCATGTTGTGAAATTGGTCATTTAAAGTGCACTACATTTTCATAGTGAGTGTTTTTTGGGCGCGTGTCCTTGACGGTTTTACGTAACCGGACCAAATTTTGACGGATACGTACGCGAGATGTGACATTTATCAGTGAAAAGCTGCGCGCTGAAAAAAAATCTGAGGTCCGCCGGTAGGTTAATGTGCAGACACAGAGCAGACAGCTGCAAATTGAGGGAGCACATGACGTAAGCGGGCCAGATATGATATAGGCTGAAATGCCAGACCCACGTCCCGACCTGTGAGAAATGTGGTGTTTCCTCTTCCCCTAAACACACACACACACACACACACAGCCAAGGCCGGTGCACCGCAAATATGTTCAAGGAGCTGGAGAACACACACACACGCAGAGCGTTGCCTGCCAACGCCTGGTTCTTTTCACAGGACCTTACGTTGAGTCTGACAAACAAAAGGCAACAGGCGCATTAGCGATGAAATCATGAAATGGGTGTGTGTGTGTGTGTGTGTGTTCTTACCCTTGCAATGAAACAAAAAAAAAAGAGAGAACTCTTTCAGAGAACCTTGATAAACTATGCGATTTGTCACTGTGTTTACATCTTGTGGTCCAAATATCAACCTCCAGCCTCCTTCTGGGGCCCTGCTGCAGATGTGGATTTTTCTGGTGGAGACCTTCTCAATTGGGAGTACAACTGAGAGAAACAGAAATTCGTTCTCTGCCATTATTTGCCATAATATGCTATTATTCGCCATAATTCATTGACATTATATCATGTCAAATCCTAATTTTTAAAAGAGATACATGGTTGGAAAAATCTAAAATTGCAAATTTCTTTCTCTCCATCCCCAATGTGGGTGATTATTCACATTATTCACATTTTATTTTATTTTATTTTATTTTATCTTATTTTCATTCTATACTATTTTATTTTACTTTATTCTATTTCATTTCATTTCATTTCATTTCATTTGTTTTTTATCAATTTTTTAAATTACTTTATTTTTGAGTCATACAGATATTGCTGACATGTCCCATTACACAAGGTTATGATATTTTAGCATGTCAGAGTTGTTGTTTTTTTTAGATTATAACTCCATGTTGGGAAGCACCTTGAGATAACTTTGTTATGATATGGCGCTATATATATTTTTTAAAGTCTTCTTTAAAAAAAAAAGAAAAAAAAAAGACACAATCGCCTCAGTTACCCTGACCACCTCTTCATCTGTTTCTAGGATGGATCCACGACGTCGCCATGACTGCTTGAGGTGCCGAGGAGACCTGAAAGCCGCTGACCCCCGCTTTGTGTGAGCGCCACGGCCTTGGAAGCATCTCAAAAACATCCACCTGAGGCTCCACCTCGTCGACTTGAGGCTAAGCACCCCCACCAAAAGCTGTTCACCAACAATAGCGGCTCCGCGTCTTTGTGCCCATGAATGTCCTCCTTGTCCCTTCTCTCCTCCTCTCGCTCATCCTTTCATAAGCATTCATTTGTTTGCGTGGGGGCGTAGGGGAACAGTTCCGCAGCTCATAACAATTAGCGGTCGCTGTGGAGAGAATAGTTGACCCTCATCAAGCTGTGGGGACGTGTTGTGGCTTCTAAATCTGTCCATTGATTCCTATATCTACCTTTTCTATTGTGGCAAAATGTTAAAATGCTATTTGATTGCTAATCTAACCCTGAGATGCACTCGTAGGGTTAGGGTTAGGGTTAGGGTTGTTATTCTTCAAAATATATAGAAATGCAGTATATATTGAAAAAAATTGTAATATATTCATATTCCAGGTATCCCTCATTGAACATGTTTGTGACATGAGGCAACATTTTTCTTTATTTATGTTTTTATTCATTATGAGAATATTCACAATATTTTGAGAATTTTAATTGGGGTCAAAAGTTTTATTCCTCAAAATCTCTCTATAGAAAAATTGTGATATATTCATAATCCAGATATTTATAGTAAACATGTTTGCAACATGTTGTCATTCATTTTGAGAAAATTCTCAATATTTTGAGAGTTTTAATTAGGATAAAAAATGACTCCAGTGGTGTTATTCTTCAAAATCTTTAAAAAGAAAAATTCCAATATACTAATATTCCAGGTATTCTTCATTAAACATGTTTGTGACATGAGGCAATATTTTTCTTTATTTGTGTTTTCATTCATTTTGACAAAATTCTCAAAAATTTGAGAATTAAAAAAAAAATCAAAAATTCTAAACAAAATTCTCAAATAGTTGAGAATTTTAATTGGGGTCAAAACTGCCCCCTGAGGTTGTTAATCCTCAAAATCTTTGTACAAAAAAATTGTGGCATATTCATATTCCAGGTATTCCTCATTAAACATGTTTGTGACACAAGGCAATATTTTTCTTTATTCATGTTTTCATTCATTTTGACAAAATTCTCAAAGATTTGAGAATTTTAATCGGGCTAAAAAATGATCTCACCTGTGGAAGAGTGTAGGTATTGGATAGGTTGTGCATCCAAGGGTTAAAGGTGTCTGCTAGGTAATAATTTGCTTACACGTGGCTCCATGTGAATTTGCCGCTATTTTGGGCGGAGGAGTCACATCAAACTCAAACCACGATGGATACAATCAAGAAGATACACTTATGATCTTTGTAGTGTGGCTATAAGTACTTACAATCGGGTGTTCGGTTCTGCTCGAATGTATGAGATATGCCTGTAGTGAAGCTATCCTGTGGGAGGATGGAGAGAGCGAGGGAGGGTGAGGTGACCATGGAGAAGAGGAAGAGCAAATGAAGGTAAAGAGGTCAGGGAGAGTGTACAGAGCGAGAATAAAGGAGACAGACGGCAGGGGAGAGGTAGAACAGGGCAGAGGGAAAGAAAACAACAGCTCTGTTCCACGCACGGTTATAAAACAGGTGTTGTTTTTGTGAACCCATTTAGAAAAACCTATCGATTCCAAGTCAGGCCACAGCAGGACACACACGGCAGGGAGCCCAGAGCCCAAGGGGTTGGACGGGGAGCAGGGATAGAGCGCTACCATGTGGCCGATACGGAGAACTGTGTGGAGACAGGCTGAATACACTCAAGGGGGGGCCTCGTTGGATGATTGACAGGTAAACAAACCAAAAATCCATCATCTGCTGCCGCAGTCATTTTAAACATCACATCACGCTGCTCCCTCTGAGCTGCAACAGATGCGGTGGGATTTTAGAAATGTGAGGCAGTGATTGATTCCTCACCGCCAAAGACCGAGACCAGAGTCAGTGAAAATAAAGCAAAGTGAGGTAAATCTTTTTTGGATTTGATTTTCTTTGTTGATTCTGTTTTTTTTGTGTGTGTGTTTTGGTGTGTGTTTTGTTTAGGATTCTGCGGACCAGGATCTCAGTTTCCTTGTGTCGCTCCCACTACCTGCATGGAGTAAGTGTAATGCCGAGTCTGGCCACGAGAGGGTGCAAAGTGACTACAAATTAAGCGAGGTAAAATTGTTATAGTTTGCAGGTTCATCTGCATGATAACAGTAGATACAATTACAATAATCGAGGCTCTTCATTGTTCTCAGGAATACTGTATAACAAGTTTGTATGCAAGTTGAGCTGGAACATGTGTTTGATTTTTGGTTTTTGATGAATGATCACAATGATCACAATAATAAGTCACCTAGAAATTGCGATATAAATCTACTCCAATGTCCCGTCGGACAGAAAAAAAGTCTCTCTCACTCTTTATCAGATATTTATCCTCGTTTTCCACTCACTTTCTATCTACCTCAAACATTCTTGGAAATGTATTGAATGTAATGAAAACATCACATCGAAACTCGTTTTCATTTCTGATGATATTTTGGTGTCGTGAGTGTCATTGTTGTGTCACTTTTCAATTTTCTTCTCAAATTCTTCTTTCTCCCATATTGTAAATTTCTTAACATCTGACAACACATTCAAATGGAAATTATAGAGAGAATAATCGATGATTGTTTTCAAATGTATGCATGTCTGTCTCCCCACATGCCTCTAGTTGCAAAATCGTAAATATGCAAATGACTTATGATTGAAGGGGCAGCCCCACTGCGGCTGTAACTCATCCCGGGGCCAAAAGTCAAAAAGGGGGACATAAATACGTGAGGGGACCGCCTTTGTTCTCCGTTTAGTCACCTCCGTGGCCCCTGGAAAACCATTAAAGCGGAGGACTTCTCCCAGGAGTCCGGCATTCCACACATTCCTGCTCTGTGATGTCACAGCGCAGGGGACGGCATCTGGAGCGGGTGCTGCCTTCAGGGCCGCCTGCGAGGCTGCGGCAACCTCAGTTCCCCCAATGGATCGCAAATAAATCAACTCATCCAATGATCATGAGGTGCCGCCCCAATAGATTTATTCAATTTTTCCCATTGAAAAAGATATTTCATTTCAAGGAACAGAGTTTCTAAACCGTCCTTCAGACAGCTTCCTACCTCTGATGCTAAGAGTAATCTAAAAAATATAATCCATAATATTCCGTCATACGAAAGCGTCATTGTATTCAAAAATAACACTGAAAAACGTTTCGCTACTAAAGTCCAACAAAAATTAAAAACACAAGCAACCACAAGCAACACTTGATACACGCCATACATTTCTCCGAACATGTTTAGATTTACATTCGCAAATCACTGAACGCAACAGCAACAATCACTTCCCTTGACTTCGCGTCGCATTTATTGCCGGTAGGAAAAAAATCCAGCGGCGCTTCCCCAACGCATTTCCTGCCGGTGCGTGTCATGGGTGAAACCCATTCACTTGCGTGGAACACGGCATTTTCCCGCACTCCGCGAACGCCCCTTGCGCGTGAGGCAGGCGGCCTCCATTGGAGCGGAGGAGCTCCAGTATAAACATAGGCCGAGTCCGGCCGCCCCTCACCAGGCTACACACACGGATAAACTTGACTAGAGCTCCCCCTCCTCCTTCTCCCCTTCATTTTATACACTATTCGAAACTCTCCCCAACAAACTGACGGAAAGTTTCAACTACTTGGGAGTCTTGACCGCTTCTGCGTTTTTCTTTTTTTTTTTGCCTTTGGGACTTTTTTCCCTCTGCTTCTCGTTCTCGTGAAAACCGTCTTTTTTCCCCCTCCGCGGCGGATTTTCGTCTTTTTACTTTCAATTGGGGGACTAAACCCATGAAAAAGCAACGACGACAAGCACCTTATACGCCAAAGTGAGGATTATCGTGGCATTTTTCCCTCTGTTTTCGGAGAGTTTGGTGGAGTGAGCTGAAGTGGGATTTGTCGGTATGTAGCGCAGCATCCACGGTAAGTTACTCGGCCTAACAAGTTACATTTCTCCTCAGTTTCGTCGTTATTTTGCCTGTGTGTGGTCTCGTAAGTGAGCATTAATTCGAAATTTGAGTATTGTGAACATTTTCGGTGGTTGAATTCTGGACCGAATTCTTCCCAAAGCCACGAAGGGAAAAAGGGGATCCCAAATATGTAAAGATTTTATCACCACCCTGAAGCCCCTCCTGCCCCCATAAACCAGACATAAACCGGCATGGAAACACAGCCTGTCCCACATATTGGGATTTAATGGAGGATTTTGCTTTTTCTTGCCATATGTGGTAGAAAATGCAGTTGATGGCTAAAACGGTCAATGCCAGTTAAATAAACATCTGCTTGGTGGGCTTCACGAGGAGCTCAGCCTCCATGTAGGGCAGTTTTCATCTAAATAGAGGTCAAAGAGGGGTCAGATAAGCCAATTTTGACTAATTTGACCTGTTTTTATGGTTGCAGAGAACAACTGCATAGTCATGTTGGTGCTGTGTGTGTGTATGTGACTGAAGTGTGTGTGTTGTGAGTGTGCACAACATGTCTGTCAATTTGATCTGAAATGCATGAAGAACATCCTTAAATACACAACTTCAGCCAATCCGAGCTGAAACCATAATGCTAAATGCTAGGAAAGTTAATATATGGATGAATGTTCGGCCTTTATATGTGTGTATGTGTTCGCGTCACCTCCATCTTGCACTTTTTTCCGCCTGATGGCATCTGCATACTGCTGCTCAACACCTTTGCTACACACACACATCCCGGCGTGCGCATGCTTGCGAGTGTATGTGTGTGTTTTATTCGTGTGCGAGATTTGTTTGGACATGCATCCTCAATTGCCACCATTACTGTAAGGCGCACAACCACACACACATACACACCGAGAAAAAAAAAGAAGCGGGGAGAGAATGGTAAAGGCAAATATAGCGTAGCTACAGGAGGCGTAGGCCCATACACACTCAAACACACACACACGTACACATCTGGCTGTGTTTATAAGGCCAGAGGCATGCTGTGTAAATTATATGGTGCTGGAGCAAGTGGCTTGGGAGTACAGCGCCGTTTTTAAGACGCTCAGAGAGATTTTAAATAAAGATGTCCGATATTATCGGCCCACCGATATTATCGGCCCTATATTAGCATAAAAATGTAATATCGGTATCGAATTTTTTGCCTTACCACCGATTAAATAAAAACCGATAACAATAAAATAATGCTTGCGTTACACCGAAATAGTGCCTATGTGCTCCTGAAGCGTTTACCGGCGCGCATATCGGTATCGATTGGTATCGGTATCGGTAAGTTGAGAGTTGGACAATATTGGCATATCGGATATCGTCAAAAAAGCCAATATCGGACATCCCTAGTAATTATGGTCGGGTTGTTGTGCCGCAGAGGATAAAAATGGCTGATGGTGATTGCCGCCGCTGTTGTCGTCGTCGTTGTTGTTGTCGTTGTCTGGGAATGACTGGAGGATGAGACATGGGCAGAATTCTGGAAAAGGTCAACCGGTGGCGGTTCCGTGCTTGTGTGTGTATGCACGGAGCTGCCGCACACACACTTGACCTATTTTTTCAAATTGTGGGTCAACGACGACGTCTGGACACACAGGTTGTGCGAGATTGGAAAAATATTTTTTTAATCTGTGCAGACTGTGATGTGGCAAGCGTCTGTGTGCGTCTGTGTGTATTGTGTTCTTCAGACAACAACATAGCGCAAAGCTTGCCTCAGCTTGCCCCAAACTCTCCCACACTCCATCTTAGGCTCCTTCAAGGTGCTCCGGGTGCCCCGTCAGTCACCT
>OMPJ01015921.1:0-20124 GCA_900312935.1 Carapus acus | reverse complement strand
GGACGGCCAGAGCAGTGAAGCCGTGGATGATCCTGTCAAACGTAAATGCAGTAGTACCTTGACATGCCAGTTTAATTTGTTCTGTTACTGAGCTCGTAAGTCAATCTGCTCACATCTAGCGTTTTTTCATTGAAAATAGCTTAAATAATTTTCTCCAGAATAATCCGGTTTGGTCACAGGTAAACACTTGTTGTGGAGCATAGCCTTCCCCCCAACGACTTTTTTTTCAATGTACAGTAGTACCTTGAGTTGTGAGTTCTTTCTGTGCCTGAGCTCGTAAGTCAATCTGCTCATATCTCAAACATTTTTTTTGTTTGAAAGAACTAGAATAATTTTAATCAGTTCTGGCCTTTTTTGCCCCAGAATAAGGTGGCTTGGTTTGCTCATATCTCAAAAAACTCCAATGTTGGGTTATCAAGGCACTACTGTATCTACAGTAGGTGCTGCTTGTATCTCAAAAAATTTGTATGTTGAGTTCCTTGTATGTTGAGACACTACTGTGCAACAGTATTGATGCTATTACAGCTTCGAACACAGATTTTCTAGAGTTTCAATATTTTTGCGCGCAAAATTGTCCGACACGTTGACCAAACTCTCCTTAGTGAATACTTTGTTTTTCTACATACATGAGAGGATGGAACTTTTTCAAAACACACCATCCTGGCCCCTGAATCCACAGGTATTTTTTATAGTGTGCGCGGCAAAAAATACTGGGTTATGACGTTGGCAACAGTTGAAATATTTAGTTCCACGTTGTGCGACCACGAGCCAGTGACGCATATCTGGGCTCTCGCTGGCGGTGGGGGGTCCACCTCTCCAAAACAAGAAATCCCTGGTGGAGCTGTTGACATTTGTGTTCCTCATATTCCACATGCAGGCACCACCCGCAGAGGACAAACAACACCAGGCTCTCTGTAGGATCAAACTTCTACCCCAAGACACTACCCGTACACACACACATAGGCTGACACGCACACACACATGCACCCCATGGTTGCCATTTGTGCCTTTGGCAGGTCAGTGGCATTTCACCTGCAGTGATGAAAGTGACAGAGATGACATCAAGACATCACACGGGTTGAGTTCCACGCTGTGCGGGGCGCCGACCCGGGACCTCGCCGTCATTATCTATTTGTTTACAGTCGAACCAATGGCTGCAAATACAAAAACAAAGAAAAGAAAAGCAGAAGAGCACAGGCTCATTTTTCCAGACCAATTGCGCTGAGTTAACGGGTCAGAGCGGAGCGGGTGTGACTCGCTTTGTCCCCGCTGTGAGACTCAGATGTTCTCACCGCGCTGATCCACCTCAGCCTCCACCTGCCTCATAAAATAGTCATGTGACGCCATGAAGTATTTCTTTTGCTTTCTCCTTTCTCCTGGATTTGTCACCCGACAAAAAAAAACAGAGAGCTCAAATCCTTATCTGCAGCCCACGTCTCTGGCAGGATCTCGTGTAAACAATTTTCCCATTAGCCGTAGCCGTGAGATGAGGTGGGTGATGGGGCGAGGGAGGTTCCGAATCTACAGCTACTTGTGTTTGCCTCATTATAGGCGGGCGAGGCTCACGTTCCAACCGCTCTGAGCGCATTATTCACACTCTTCAGGGCGAGTTAAGGCGCTCGCGTGAGCTGTTCCGGTGCATATGCGTCGCGAATTACCCGGGAAAATGAATTATGTTCGGGGCCCCGAGTCGAATATTAGTCAACGATTGGGGGGGGACTAGCAGGTCGGCCATTACTGCAGTAACAGGTCTCACTGCGCCATGATTAAAGCCAAATCTGCTGGTTTCCTCTTGCAGCCTTGAATCCTATTTATCATAATGCTTTCATCTTTTTTCACCGCGCTTGCTTCTCTAGCGCTTAAATCGGAGAAAGTTTGTACTGGTGCAGTCGGCGTGAGCTGCTTTTATGTTCTAATTTCATCATTGCGTTCAACTCCTCCTGCTCTGCATGGAGGATGAAATTCAGTTTCATAGGCCGATGTTGATTTTGATCAAGTCGCAGTGCCAAATTTACCAAATTAATCAGTGCTCGAATAGGACGCATTGGTGCTGTTTTGTAACACACACACACACACACACACACACAGCATAGGGGCACGTGGGGGACACATGATGATGGATGATGTTTGGCTGGAAACGCACGGATAGCATCTCCACACGAGCGGCGACGCGTATAGGTTATATTCGGTCACCGTCGTTTATCGCGCCATCACAGGCTCATTCCCAACATGCCGACAGAGGGAAACCTCAATTTGCAACTTGTCCGCAGAAGGTTGGGGAAATATGAGGCGCGGTCAAAAGGCAAGCGGGTCGCCGAGCCTTTCAGCCGCAACGACGAGTGTCGCGAGGACTATCTTGGGATCGTGACACTGGATGGCTTGGTTTTGAAGCAGGTTTAGCATTTATATCGGAAAAAGGAGCGGGTTGGTGTAAATGCAAAGTTAATGGGGAGTTGTACTTGTAAGTGTGTGTCAAAATGTCTCTGTCAGTTGTGTGAACACTCGATTCCTTGATTTGAGACTTTTTCTGGAAGCCTTGTTAATTTTTGTTCAGCGTCCAATTCAACAGAACGCAGTCAACAATTCCAGCAGACAATAGAATTTGTTCCAAAGTCCCATCACCATTTTCCCAAGGAACATGGCGACAACAACTGAAAGCTTGAATGTGGAAAAAAAACGGAATAAACAAGTTTTCAGTTGTAGATGTTGTTGTTGAGTTGCTAATTTTATTCGCGCACACCCTGCTCCCCCACATGCTGCTGACACAGGCCCCAGAATGGATGCGGCCACTGAGTCACCATCATGGAACCAAACCCAGGCAGGGCTGGTTTTCTCTACTCTCTCACCCAGCAACAGTTCCTGTCTGTGTGTGGGTGTGTGTTCGTGTGTGTGTGTGGGGGGGTCTAGCCACTGGGCCCGATCCTCTAATGTTCCCGGCGGGGGGGCGTTTGGGGGTCCGATGGGTTCCTGCGGGGGGTGTGACAGCCTGACGTGCTTCACCCCGCGGCTTTGCTAAGTGAGCCGTTTTGCTCCGGGCACCCTCGGGCGACAGATTGTGGAGTGCGGTTGCTCGTGTTGGCGTCAGGCGTCACTTACATGGCGACAGAACAGAGCAGCGAGCGGCAGGCGTGCCGGGGCGACCTTGACGGACCAGCTCGCCGATGGTTGAGCGCGTAAAGTTGGTTTGTTACAGATGATTTGAGGTAATTATCGCAATTCACTGTGTTGCGGCAATCAATGGTGCGGATCGTGTCGGCTGATGTTGACGTATGGTGTCCTGAGAGGGGTCGATGATGATCAATTCATCAATTCTAAGCCTTTGTTTCGTCTCCAAGGTCATGCAGAAAACAGCCACCTTTAGGATTAAACACAAATGAGTCATTGTTCTCTAATGAACAATCAGTGGTACTTTGGAGTGGGAGCGTAGGAATAAACAGGGTTGGGGATTTGGGTGCTTTCTCGCTGTGTTGAATTCTGATGACTTTGAAACACATTTAACAGCAAATGTACCTGTGTGAGTTCATTGTCCTCCCTTTTTCTCCTCCATTGTTTCGTTTGTCGCCTCCAAATTTGATGTGAATCTGCAAAACAGCTTGAACAGCATGTCAGAATCACGCGTCAGAACAGAAAGACTGAGAGGAAGGAAGTAACTTTAGTTTCTTAGTTCGTTCTTATTGCCTGTTGTAGTTAGTTAGGTCCTTCTTAATGACCATTGTATACTGCATAGTTTTTAGCATCTTCCACCCTCTGTGTCTCTCTGAGCGGCTGGGGCCTTTAATTTCTTGGATCATCAGATCAACAGATCAAAAGTACCTACCTACCTACCTACCTTTCTACCTACCTACCTACCTACCTACCTACCTACCTACCTACCTACCTACCTACCTACCTACCTACCTACTTTCCAACTTAATAGCTTATGAGTGTTAGTTCAGGTTTGGCATAGGTTGGAATTTGTGAGATTTCGAGTGTGCAAGCACTCTGACCTCCCGCCGATGCTCCACGTAATGTCGAGGTGGAGGTCAATTCTCCGATTGGCCCGCCTCCCTTTGCCAAGTCTCAGCTGGCACCCTTCCTCCTCCCCTCTGAGTTCTAGTGTTCCACCAGAAACACTCGGCCGTGTTTGTTTAGCTGGAGGCAGACGGCAGATTTATGTGCGGCACAGGTAAAAGTACAATATTCGATTCCCGCCCAAACAAAGTGAATCGACGTGCAATGGTGCGGCGCAGACGGTTTTCCTCTCGCTGTTGTGAGGCGCCGGCAGGCGTAACGAGAATCTGGCCCACTTCGTGTAGACACACTCGCCATTAATGTTGCATTTTTGCCTTGTTAGTTTTAAAGATTTCCCCCACTTTATATTCGGTCCACCGCAGGAGCTTTGGCCGGGCGGCGCCGCAACTATTAATATTAATCAGAATTTCCTCTCCTTCCTGCAGGTTTTGATTTCAGCCGCATTCATCATCCCGCTTCCTCTAATCTCCTCCAAGGCGCGCTGGTGTGTTTGTTTGTGTGTTTACAGCCAAGTCAAATTTACTTCAGTTGGCGAATAACGCGCAAAATGTCTCAGAGGAGTCTGCGGGTCGGCACGTGGAGGCTCCTGACCCAGCCGCCAGCCTTTTACTCGCACAAAGACACACTGCTTAAAAAGCAAGTAGCAGAGTGGAGTAAATCCTGTACGTACATGTATCTCTGTGTGTGTGTGTGTGTGAGTGTGTCCGGTGGGCCTGAAATGGATCTAATCTTTTCTTCATGCTACATCCGAGCCCAATCTGATTTGGATTAACAGGCCAGTAAAGCTTTATTGATCGAATAGGGAGGAGAAATAGAAAATCCATCTTCGAGCAGGTATTGTCCGTCGGATAGTGGCAAAATGAACGATGCCTGCTCGCTTTAAAAAATCAATTTATCTGATATCTGTGGGAATGCAGCACGGCCCCCAACCACTCCTCCTTTCCCTCCCCCTTTTATGGCATCTCCTCCCTCTCTCAGCTGTGCTTTTATGGGAGAGACAGAGTTGTTGGAGTGGAGCTATTTCACCTCCAGGGGATTTGAATGTGAAATGGAGTTTGAGCCTCTGTTTTTGAAAAAAATGTATTATTGTGGCAGTATTTGTTCACACTCTGTGCTATACTGAATCAAATGTGTGTTACCTGATGAGGTCAGCGATGATAAGATCATCCGGCGCGAGATGAAAATTGTGGAAAAACAATCTGTGTGCACTAATTTATGTGATTTTCCGCCCGTAACTGCTTTCTAATGAGACCTGAGAGGCTCGCCGGGACGCAAAGCGGCAATGTTGTTAATCCAAATGTGCGTGATGGTGTCGTGTACAGAGGCAAACGCGCTGTCGACGTTGTGCTTTTGAACGGGAAGAAAATGACGTGATAATACCGATAATATTGATACCGCATATAACACACAAAGCAAAAGATACAATCCTGAATGAAAGTGTATTCGTGTCACTATACTGCTCGCAAAAGTAAAGGGAACGCTAAAACAACACATTCAAGATTTCAATGAATGAAATAAAAAAAGAATAGAAATGAAATAGAATAAAGTCAAAAATAAAAATGATCAATCATTGTTGCTCCCTGACTGGACAAGTTGATTTAGCAGAAGTGTTATTGACTTGTAGTTACATTGTGTTTTTTAGGTGTTCCCTTTATTTTTTTGAGCCGTATATGAATACCCATATTGAAAAGCAAAGTTCATTGAAATGTCCATTCTGAGACCTTTGCTTGTTTTGTTGTGATTTCAGACCACATGAAGCACTTTGATTCCTCTGCCAGCCGCCTCATCACCACTGCTGAGATCCTCACCTGAGAAAAACGTCACCACGTCGAGAATGACAAGGATGTCGTAACAGCTCATCACCCTGTGACCGTGCAGAGGTAAACGTATCACTCTCAGTTTTTTTTTGTGTTTCCCGTACTATGTCCTTGTGGCGTCAAACCTGCGTCAATCCGCTGACGTAGATCCAAACCATAGAGAACAAATGCCACAAAAGCACGATTCGCCACCTCAAATGTGATGCGTCTGAAAAGCGAATGAGCTCAGAAGAGATTGGAAGAACCACAATTGCTCATCGACAAATTTAGCTTTTTGCAACTGGCACCAGTGGAGAGCAAACTGAAATCTTGGAGGTGGTCAGAGTGAGCGACCGGGTGGATGCGGTCATCTTTCCCGCTATTTGGCGGGACTCTCGCTCAACGTCGATATCCATGGCTGACTTGGGAGCTCGTCTCGCTCCTTTGGAACTCTCCTCCCTCCCACACCCGTGTCGTGGAGCCAAGACCTTGTTCCCGCTGCTCCTTTGGGAGGTTGCTGGCACTGAGGATCGGCCAAACTGCCCTCGCCGGAGGTCAGCGCGGTTCCTCTCTCCTCTTTACAAACAAAACCCCCAAGGACCACTGACGGACACACTTACACACACATACCGTACACACATACATACTGGCCGGCGCTCTCACACACACGCCGGAGTCTTAATTGCTTCCTCGGTCGGCGGCTGCACAGATCACAGGACCTGGTGTATTAAATCAGTGGCCGGGAGCTCGTTAGGAAGCACCTGAGCCAGGCCGAATAAGCACACACAACTTTGTATGCGTCGTGAGTGTGTGTGCCTGTGTGTGGCCCTCTTACTTTTTCTGCCCCCGGCCATTCCTCACTGCGAGGAAGAGGATGAAGCACAGACCATCACAGAGTCTTTTCCTGTCGACAGGTGAAAGCGCAAAGTACCAACGTTTATTTTGAGCTAATAAGTTAGACGGGGATTCGATTCTGTTTCCACCATGGTTCAGGATAGAGGACAAAAAGCTTTACAGCACCTGGAAGACAAATAGATGAAAACAGAAAACACTGAAAACAAAAATATATTCACAATGCAGCAAATCCTGCGTCTTGAGGAGGGAAATGAAATAATACTCAGGTGTCGCAAGGGTAAAGCGTGGGTCAGGCTGGAGAGCAGATCCTCTCCTCCTCTACTCTCTCTCTTCCCTCTCTCTCTCTCCGTCTCTCTCCACCTCCCCATCCCCCAACAGCCGCCCACTGCTGCAGGCACACACACACGCGACACACGCATGCCGAGAATTGCGGCTCCGTGCTCTCTCCATGTCCCCCCCCGCTGTGATGTTGCAGCTCTGCCTATAAGCAGAGATCAGCAGAGAAACACGACCTGTTTTTGTTTTGCTGCTTCTGATACAAACGGCATCCAGCTGCTCGTTTCCGCGTCTCTGTGCCACGTATTCAAGCGTAGTCACGCGATCTGTTTCGCATTTTGCCCTTCATTTTGTGGAATGTGGAGCAGATGAGATTGTCTCAGTTTTGGGGCGGCGTTGTTGCCAATATTAGAGATGTTCTTGAGATTTTTTATCATTTTAGATGCCACCCAAAATGAAGAGGAGCAGGTCAAAGTCCAGCGTTCAGGGCATTACCATTACAAGATGGCAAACCCTGTTCCCTTGGTCGCCATGGTAACGCCAATAATATTCTGTCATCTCATCCGTCAGGGTTGAATTTTCCATCATTAGTGATGATAAATTTGATAGACAATGGAAAATATTTCCATATGTGAATTTGTCCTTTTCCTGCACCTCTTGTTCGACACCAGCCGAGCGACGCCCCCAGATGCAAATAAAACACAACGCAAATGAAGCTGCGTGTTTGCTCAGGGAATAAGAAGATGTGAATCCTCCAGCCACAAATCCCCACGTCTGGAGAAATAAAATGAAAAAGCTCTGCTGTCGCTTTGCAGATTTCCCGCTGGAGATTATTGCTCCGGCGAGATAACCGTCACTCACGCAGCTTCCCTGTGATCTCCGGTGACGGTGTGCGGCAGGACATGGGTGCCAACGCAGACACGGAACGCTGTGCACACGGGACGCGGAATCAGGAATTTGATTCACAAAGACGTAATTACCGCGGGCCTGAATATACCTTCATCCTTCTACACACACATGCAGACCCACAAAAATGAAAAAAAAAAAATCCTTGTGCAGCGTGGATAAAGTTCTGACAGAGTTGCTCTCTCTCTCTAGTCAATGACTTATTAAGTAGGTTGCTTTTTATTCCCCCTTTTGATCGCTTCCAGAGAGCTTATCAAATAATGTTGTCATGGAAACCATCCATCTGTGAAACACCTCTGTTGTCAGAGTGCCTCTCCATTCAAAACTAGCATTTGCTCGGGCAGCTCAGACCGTCTCGACTATGAATTTGTACATTCAGCTCAGGTAGGTGTGTGTAGAACTGCCTGGCGGTGCCGATGAGGTTTGAATCCAGGTGCACAATTTAGTCAAAACAAATGAGCGTGTGGGAGTAAAAAACAGTGCAAAAGCGAGCTGACCGACTGTGACTGTTCAGAATTTATAATGTTCAGTGCATGGACACGACACCCGAGGCCACTTCCTGCGGTGTGCGCCATCTTTCCAACAAATTGGCCCTTCACTATTTCGTCTTTGAACGCCACGCTGCACGACGGCGGCCACATGGCTTCGCCGCTCTCCTCCCAAAGAGGCCCGCAGATGGTCACCGCCCAACAGGAAGCCCCTCTTCCTCCTCGTCCTCCTCGCCGTCCAAGCCCCTTCAACAAAACTACCCATTGACGCTTCCTGGCAACCGGGCGCTCACACGCTCCTTCATAACTGGGGAGCGGCGGCAAGAGGGAGTGTGAGAGCGAGGATCTGCCTCGTTCCACTGAATCGCAGGGAAAAGTTTCCGACGCGGAGAACAAAGGCGGACCTGCAGATGGCGGCGGCCATTGTGCCGAAGCTGCCGCTGCTGGTCTGGCTTTGGCTGCGGCTTCGGACAGACTTGTGAAAGCACGTGGGCGTGTCTGGAATATTCACTCGAGGAGATATGCTTTGAATGAGGATGAAACGTTGCTGTCAGCCATGTTTGCAGAGAGTTAGTCACATACACATAAATGACATTTTATCTAACATCAACATACGGCGCCGCTTATTTTAGACCCACAGCTCCGAGCGAGAGGCACGAAACAGATGCGAGTAGTAGGTCAATGAACTGTGACATGGATGTGAAGCGCCTCACCGCCGTGGAACTCAACTTTGTCTGTAACACACCACATGCAACGTGATTAACACAATTTAATTGGATATTTGCCAAATTTGAGGATTTTTACACCCATCAGGTGTCAATCTGATGGTGTTGGTGAGGACCGATGATACTACATCGAAAAAAAAACTATTATGCCACTGGTGTGTTCTCACAATGGGGCATTTTGGGGGAAATTTGGGGTTTTTAGTTTGAGTGTGTCACAGAAAACACACATAAATTGACAAATTTCAACCCCTCGAGCTCAGAGACCCAGAGCGAGGCACAGAGCGCAGCTAAAATCAGACATTACAGCGAAAAGTATCTGGATTATGGCTGGAGAGGGACGCGAGATGTGTGTGTCTGCATGTGTGTGTGTGTGTCTGTGTGTGCTGATGGTGGTGGTGATTGCTGTGGGCGGACAAAAATCACAATGAAGGGATGCCATGGTTGAAAATAGTCCTGCGCTGTGGATGCTGGGCGAGTGTTTGTTTTGGTGTGCGGCCCGCCAGAGGAGCCTCGCCTCTGCGGTCGGCTTCTCTCGGATTTCTGATATAGAAAGTTGAGGCGCATCTTTCTGCACTTGTACCTCTTTTTTGCCCGCACAACAGGACAACAATACTGGCATCCCTCCAACCCTGCTCTGATCTCGGCGTGACAGATGGAGCAGAGGAACTTGGCATCGCCGCTGACTTTTATAGAACGGCCTGCTCAAGATGTGGGGGAGAGTTTCTGGGAAACGGTGGAGCTGATTATTTCGCTCCTCCTGACGAGGCGCTCTCGGTCGAGTTGCAAACACAATCGGCCAGCTGTTTACCTGTGCCAGCCTCCAGCCCAAGCTTTTTAATTCAAGGGGCCCATTAAATTGACTCTGAATAATGCTCGGTTGGTGAAGAACATCGGCTTTTACTGCCGGTCTGCCCTGCATGCTCACTCTCCCTCTCCCTGTCTCTCTTTATCAAAGTATTTACTCTTTTATTTGCCTCCATTTATTATAAAATAACCTTTTACAACATCGCCACCAACATTTAATGTAATGTGGTGACATGACCCGCGCTCGTATTAACAGCATCACCGTCTAATTTCCCCCATTTGTACTGTATGTGACTGGATTGCACATTAAGCGAGAGATACCCAGCGAACGATGATGTCTGACCTCCATGACTGTGTTGCTCATACTCTCAGGCCGACCCACATCGCCAGGCGCGCGCCGAGAGCCTGAAGGATGAAGCCCGGGGACGAAGCCTGTTGCACGCAAACCTGTCCCGCCTGGTTTGCTCTGATGCCTCATTATCATGCTGCGATTTGCATATGTGAGCGCATGAGGACGGCGAGATGTGACAACACGTGGGATTCTTGTCAAAAGTGATTCAACATTATTCTCCTGTTAAGGTAAGTTTGCCACGCCAACTTGTGCACCAATCCGCATACACACAAGCACGGGCACACACACTTGCCTCAGCTGTGTGCAACACACCTTCACCGACCTATATTTTGAATTTCAATGGCCTTAGAAATCATCGTCGGAACCAAAGACATAGATATGTCACAGGATGCAATTTCTCTGACTTGTCACCATGGCGACCACGAGCTTTCATTCATGTAATGTAAATGGAGCCCTGAAAGGGTTTGATAAAAAAAAAAAAAAGAAGGGTTTACTGTGTTTGTTTCAGAAATAGCAGCAGGAATCTTGGCACACTGCTGTGCTTCCGTAAATAAAGAGGCGTGGAAAGAGTTGAAGCATCTCATCCACTTGGCCACAAGCCTGTATTTAAAAGAAAAAAAAAGAGGAAGAAGACAAACTTCCCAAAGCTGCATCACCGCAAGTTCAATGCAAACACATTTATTCCAGCGGTGTTGAGGTCATCCATCAGTTTGGATGGATTTTCGCTCTGAAGTATTGATGCTTGTAACTCAGAAAACATCGTCTTACAAGCATGTGGGAATGCTTTCAAGGGCCAAAATGTAAAATCATCAAGGTGCAGCAAAAGAGGTGCTACACTTGTCCCCCGTAACCTCCCCAAAGCTGCTTTTCTTTTAGAACAAAATTTGATATCATCTCTTATCTTTGGGCCGTGATGTGGAAGAAAAACTCCATTGAGGATATCGCAGATGAATCAAAAGAAATGTGTGCAGTGATCGGAGACATGTGTTTCGGATAACAATCTTATCCCCACTCACAAAAATACACTTTTTTTGGACTATGAAGGAAATTTGATGCTTAGCTGTGCTGAAGGGCAAAATACATAAATAACACAATAAAATCCTATTCTTCTGTTGGCGAGCGTGGAGGGGTTTCTATGCAGAAAGGTCTCGCTCATCATCAGTCGTCCACAAACCTGACAAAGGAGGACAGACTGTCCAGCCATCAGGCTCAGTCTGGCTAATCCGTACCTGTGACGGACACTCCACTGCCATGGTTTGCGGTGTGTGAGTGTGCAGAGCGCGTGGAGGCTACGTGAACTTTTTTCCCCTCCATAATTTACGGCCAGTAAAATAATAACAATAATCAACCTTTCTGTTAGAATGGCTGCGATTTATATTAAACACATCTCTGCTGGTAGCATTTTGGTTATCTCTCATCTGGTTGTAGCATTTATGTGTTATCTAAATCACCACCTGCTGAGTCTGACAGCTCTGACCTTAAACTGGAAGAATACGATGTTGGCAGCAAACCCCCCTGCAGGAGCTTCTTCATCTCACACTGTGCTGTTCACGGGCTCACATGGGCTCCATTTGTCAAGACGTGCAAGGACGCCGCCAGTCCTGCCAGCGAGACAACACGTTATTTGATGCTTAGCAAAAAAAAAAAAAAAGAAAAAAAAAAGATATGCAATTGTGAGTAGGAGTCCACGCTTGTCTCAGTAACTACGCTGCATCTCCATAAATGAGAGATGGCTTTGTAAGTATCGTATGTACGCAATACAGTGGGGTTGGAGATTGATTATAAAATCCTCCTCTCTCCATCATCTCCTCAATATGTTCACAAACACAGAAAAAACAACCCTCTGATCACTGGTTGCTATGGCAACACCAGCATGAGAACTGGGATGCTCCAAGGCCACGTATGCCATTGTGATATGAGGCAGTAGCAGCGAAACAGAACAGCCTGTCAGTGACAGGGAGTGCGGAGCCCAGAATACAGCACGGAAAGTTGGGAGGCGAAAACGAACAATAAATAAACAAGTTGTGCTGCATTCTGCCCCGACTTTATGGTGATTTGTGACATTAAGCGTCGGTACACACAATGGGCAGATAAATGGCCTCATGCGAGGGAATTCAGAGTGTTTGTCACAGCAACATAGCCTCTTCACCACCGCCTCTTTGCCTCCATCTCTGCTATCTTTAAGTTATTATTGCTTGAGTGTAAGCACTAATGTACTTTCCCTTATCAAGATAAGTAACTCTTTCAATGACAAAGCCACCAATATATTTTAACCATTTTATAGCGATACAAGTATGAAATGGTAAAATGCCATTTCTACCACCATGTTTCAAAATGGATGTATTTTCCTCACCCTCCTTTGCCGACTATCTGAAACTCGTTTTCAAGCATTTTCTAGTGGAAGGGAATGTTATTTGGCTGTTTTTGTCAGGAACAGTTTGATTCACTGTGTTATTTTCTTCTCCCTCTCATGGAACAGAAATGTGGATAATTGGTATGTATTAATATCACAATCTCATTATGAAAATGTGAGAATGTTTACGTGCCTGCTTCTGCCCTAACGCTTTACCTGTCAGGGAGCTGGGGTGGACAAAATGACAAGTGGACAACTTTGTTCATTCAGTTTGTGGGTTTGATCAGACCTGTTAACATTATCGCATTTTCCTACATTAAAATTTGAGGGACGTCTTCACAGAAAAGACTATGAATTTAAATGAGAGAGGAGACGAGAAGTCTTCATCAACATGGACACGCACCAGTTTAAATATGCATAGACATGTCATATACTTATTTTTATCAGTCATGCTTTTAATACAATCACCTTTTGTTTTTCACAGCTGATATGAGGGCGAGCATACAATACCACAGCTGATGGATGTCTGCATCTGCAAACATTACTCGCACAATCTTCAGCATCTGACAACAGAAATGAGAGACCTTGTCGCAGCAATGTCCTGGTATGTTGTGTCATCACATCACATTCTTCTGTGTGTGTCTGTGTGTGTGCGCGCACTCGCGCCACCACACAGCACTGAGCAGTGGCGACACAATCTGACAACACAGAATTACTAATGTGCAACATATGACAAAACAGTTGACTAATTTTTCTTGCATCCATCCATCTTCTCCTCCTGTTTCCCATCCCAAGTGTCCATGCATCTGTCCACGCAGCTGTTTGTGTGTGTGTGTGTGTGCGCGCGTATGCATGGAGCCTGGAGGGTTTGTACAGTCACAAAATGTTACAGCACAACTTCATCTCCAGTAACTGTAATGAGATGCAAGTGTGCTCGACTGTGCTGCTTCAGCAAAATACACACTCGCACAGATCCACCTCACAATGAAGACAAGCACATTATTTACATTTTGACATTTATGTGAGCCCCAGCGGACTATGTAATGAATATGCAAGTAATAGCTCCGCGCACTGCTCAAGGACACTTCAGCATGCTATTGATAAACATACAGTTTAGTCTATTGCCTGTAGCACTGACTGGGAGACGCAATATGTCTTTCAAGCCTGTTAGAGCGCATATCCTTGTATTTCTTTTGTTAACAGCAGTGAGAAGTAATTCAAACCTTTTGTGCCCAAGATTCAAGTCATTGCTTGTT
Organism: Carapus acus; assembly: GCA_900312935.1. Taxonomy (NCBI): domain Eukaryota; kingdom Metazoa; phylum Chordata; class Actinopteri; order Ophidiiformes; family Carapidae; genus Carapus; species Carapus acus. Next base: position 6,302 of record OMPJ01015921.1, on the reverse strand, counting down.
TGATGGCATCTGTGCTGTTGTATACAGTATCTTGCGTCAGTGGACAAGGACACCAAAACATTCCTCATATTCACCGTATTTTGGAGGAATGTAATGATACATGCCAACGATCGTCTACTTTGAAATCAAAACATAAATGTAAAAATGCACTATCTGACATATTTTGAGTTTGTTTGATATTGGTCACCAATGACCCTGTGTCTAAAATAATCCGATTTCTTGGAATCCTTATTATTTTACCTGGTATTCCAGGGTATTGTTCTTCTGTCTGAGAAATGATTTGACGAAGAAGAATCAATATATAATTGTCCACATACGTTTATGTGTGTGGGAGCCAATGTTGGTATTGCAGATTTGTCCTTTTGGCTGGGTCTACCAAAGATTGTGTGAATTTAGACTTGTATAGATAAATGCAGCTTTCACTCCACTGTTATAATTTCATCTACAACAATAGAGGACGTGACGAAGACAAACCTCACTCACTCACTCACTGCTGCCTCACTTAATGAGTCTGACGAGACATGTTTGTTGCTCCTTATCATTTTCTTATTTCGCATAACTCCCTGCCACGGTCTTTTTTCACATAACCATAACCTAGAAAAACGAGCTAACTCGGAGCGTTTGTTATCACAACTCCCCTCACTGGATCCCCGCGTCTCCCCCCGGAGGACAAACGCAGAGACACCGGCGAACCAAGCTGAAACGCTCTATATAGTACCGGAGCGCTGTGTTTATCCTCCGGGCCGCGCCCGCTGAGTCAGGACGCATGCGGTGCCGTTAATAGTGCCGCGCTATGGACGCGTAAAGGTCGGGTGACATCGCTCCACCTTTCCCGCCCTTCTGCGGCGCCCCCCGCGCGCTCTGGGGCGCACACATACACACAAACACACGCACACCCAGGCGCGCGCGCTCTCTCTCTTTCCCGCCGCCCCCCTCTTTCCCGCTCCTGCGCGCGCGCGCGCGGCCACAACAGATGGTCCAGCTCCGCGCGCGGCACAAGCGCTCCACTCCGGCGTCAGACTCCCTTTGATGTTTTGAACTCTGCGGTCGCGGGATTGTGTGCGTCACTGACCGAAGACAGCGTCCAGGTGAGCCTTCACCTTCCCCAAAAACACCCCTAAACACGGCAGGATAGGCGTCAAAACCAAGAACAACAGCAACAAGGCACGGTTACTTCTCTCCGCAGCCGTTGACAGGTAACTTTGGGGCTCGCCGTGACGCGCCGGGGAAGTTGCCCGTCTCGGGGTAATTGCGATACCAGTTGCGGTAATGGCGGTGTTTAAGGAATAATAAAACCACGTGGGTAGCGGCGCGTCTCTTTTACATAAGTGTGTAATGAATGTTAAGCGATCGCTGTAGGCGGACGAAAACATCAGTTAATTTGCTCTTTTTGAGATTGAGTGTAAGTGACAGGTGTAGCCGGGTGCAAATACTGCAGGGGAAACTTGAGAATTGACATTTTGTATCGACGTGCTCCTTAAGCCGGAGTGTCAGTTGGGGAAGTTGAATGCTGCATCAGCCACCACACCCGATCATTACATTCTTAATAGCTTACTTTGAATCGATTGGCGTATTTATTTATGAATCGTCCCTCTCATCGGCAAGTGCTGAACGTGCAACTCTGCGGACAGGCAACGGAAAGCATCATTCCTATATGGAATATTAATTTCTATGGATTTCATGCATACAGGCTGTGGGGAAAAGTGTTGGACAGCTTGGGTGTGTGTGACTCTGTCCATGGTTTAATGTGGCTCAGTCTCAGTTAGTCATCCCATATTTTCACAACTGGGACCAATGATGTTCAACACCCAAAATTTGTAATAAGGTGTTGATATGAAATATGGAATAATTGTTGTTACTATTTAGTTTGATGATGACACAGGTAGTTTTGATGGATGCATTTTCTCAACGTCGAAGGTCATGAAATGTGCACATTCTGGCAACCTTTTATAGACATTTGCTTGATGTGTGTGAGTATAAGCTTTCTTTCACGTTATGTAATAGCACAAGTTGATAAAGACGTTGTGGTGTCACGACCGGGAGTGGAGCAGATTTCCGTGGCAGCTACGGCGCCACATCTCTGAACTCCTGATTCCTCTGCCTCCCCGGACCTGCTTTATCCAATTGGCAATGAGACCGAGGACGATGATGAAGTTGCAATCCGCTTCTCTTAACAATTAATAATTCAGTCTTTCATGTTTTAATCTATAGCTTTTGAGGCACAGGTCTGGGAGCCCTCAGAGGTTCATAAAACACAGATTGCCCATATGTCCTCACAGCCCTCTATGATGATGGATGCATATTAGGCCACTAGTGGGCTGTACGTAATGATTTGTGCATTAGGAGCAGAGCTTCAGACCGCATTAGACCCCAGGTGGCTCCAGCAGCGGCAGCAGCCAGCCGAGAGCGCTGCAGATTACCATCCAGCCACACACACATTTGTACACAATTAGACCTCTGGGGAGCGCAGCAGCAACTTTACGTCGCATCCGTCTCTGATTGTGTGTGTGTGTGTGTGTGTGTGTGTGTGCGTGCGTGCGTGCGTGCTGTTAGTGCTGCAGGCAGGATAAGGGAAATGCGATGATGATGCGTAGAAAATCTGATATCAGTTGTACTGATTGGTTAATACTTGGTGATGTGATTAGTGAAAGGATAAATCAAAGTAGGAGGACAGGGGCGAATATATATAAATCTGGGATAATTTGCTAAACCCACTTGTCCATTGTTTAAATTTGCCAACAATTCCCTGAGTTATTACTTTTCCATTTTGCGGTAACAAGGCGCTCTCCTCAGAAACTACTCCGCCTGAAGGGGCAGACAGGCAGCGCTGTATTGAAACAAGAATCCTTCTCCGCTGTCTTTGAACCGATTATTGCACAATTGGTTACTGAGTGTGCTCCTGTGCTCGGATGCTGGGCCAATATGACGACTGCTTTTGATTTACCAAAAAAAAAAAAAAAAAAAAAGGGCATCAACTGACTGCAGTATAAGAGAGATTTATGGTGTTACTTTGAGCAAATCTGTGTCTGAAACTGTGGTATTTTTACTGTGGTCCTGTTGTTTTTTTTTGGTCTCCTTTTTCCTCCACCTCCTCATCTGTTGCTGTGTTTAACTTTGTGTCGTGGTGAGTTGTGAGGTCATTTTTGCATTTGGGAGGCAAACACATCAGGTCTTTTGACGCTGACGGGAAAAAGATGGCTGCAGCGAGCTCTTTAATTTGCTTGTTTGTCCGATGATGTGGTGGTGTGTTGACTGTAACAGCAGCAGGGACGGACTTAAACTGTATATAGGAGACATGAGACTTAAATGACTTACAATGGGAGAAAATGTCCCACAAGTGTGACGGGTGATAGCTCAGGTAATTAGATAGACTGGTCTTTTTTCAGATCTGTGTGTGTGTGTGTGTGTGTGCGTGCGTGCGTGCGTGGACACGCAGAGCAGAGCAGTCTCTGGCTTTGAAGAGCATCATCAAAAAGTGTGCGGATACCCATTTACTGCAGAGGCGGGCTTGTTGTATTGACTTTATTCAGTCCGCATGCGACGTCCATATTTTTGGCAGATTAGCTGAACGAGGTACCCATTCTTCCAGCGGGGGCATTTTTAAACCATCCTCGGTGGCAGATATACGGCACGGTTGCTCGTGCTTGCTCATCAGGAAACATTTCCAAGCAGCTTGCAGACGTACCGCGCTTCATAAACGTGATTTATGGCCATGCACATCTTTTGATGAGGACTTTTTCGCCGCGCAAACCACATCCTGTGACTAACTGAATAAATCAAGCAGACATTTCCAATCTTTCCCTTTTGCCGGATTTAGGGTGGAATTGTTTCGCTGAAGGGGGTCCAGCATAGCGTAGCGCTCGTCAAGCTTTTCCTGGTGTTGACGGTCCAGTCAAACCAGAAGCAACGCTGTCCTCGCGTGACCCAAGCCAGTGGGAACGTGTGAAGATTTGTCTTGACAGCATGACATCCTAGATTAACAGGGTTATTTTCCAAGCATGCCACTGCCGTGGCGTTCGGGCTCACTCCTGCGACGCTGGATCAACGGTGAGACACCAGAAATAAGTGGGAATGAAATACGCAGCGATTTATGGTGTATGACTGCGTAATTAATGACGCTCCCACGTCTCACGAAGCGTTTGGGTCTGCGATTGTTTGTTTTTCGGTTCATTAGTGCATTTGTTGACCAAGTCCCTGCCTGTTGCTCGTTAATCATGAGGTATCGATGAATGTCACTGCCTCCCAGCTCAGCCCTGCGGCCGGCACCTCACCTGTCATCTTCTATCTGTTGAGCAAGAATATTTTCTGGTAGGATTTAATTAAAACACCCCAGAACCCTGAGAGATCTTGTCAAACACACAAGCAATTCGTAAGATAGATATTGTTGGTAATAAGCCCAGACGGCGAGGAAAGGTTAACCAACCCCTGGCGAGCTGCCTTGTGCTTTACATTTTCCAACTCTGAATCCACATTTCTGCACAGTCCTCGTTACTTCTCAGACAGCTGACGGACAAATCTTTCATTCATGGTTCGAATCGATGAACAACAGAAATGCACGTCGATATGTAAACAAAAAAAAAACAAAAGAAGTGAACAAATTTCCCGGAGCTCCAACAGTAGCTCGCCTTCTGACCGTTATCGCAGCAGAGAAGCTGCTAAATGTTCAGTGCTGACTTGTAAACAGAGCTGCTCTCTTTCAGCTGTGCTCGGCAAATTTTCAATTGATTTTTTTTTCCCCCACAGGCCGGGAATGAAAGGAGACAGAGTCTCAGAGCGGGGGACTGACAAGTTGGCGATCAGTTAATTGTTTCCCTCTGTCCAAATCTTTGTCTCTCTGCAGTTTGCCGAAGACGTCGGCACAAGTTCATAACGGCAGCGCGCCATCGTGAGTCATTGTAACCAAGCAATTAAGTCACACAGATGCGTGGATATTTATTATTTGGCATTCAGATGAAAGGCGGCTCCCCGGACAATGGAATCAAGCGATCTGGGCCCTCAAAACTCTTTTTTAGTAAAGAGTTGCTTCAAAGAGCCTCCCCGCCTGCCATCCACGAATAGAAAATTTGAAGGGGAATTTTAAATGGAAACGGATTAATATTTCACCTCAGTATTGATTCATGCTACCACGGGGAGACGTTCTCACCACTGAGCGAGCTTCTGGTGTGTACGCAAGCTCTGACGCTCCTGCAGATGTGGAACCGAGGCGTCCGCCTCCTCTCCCCGCAGTAGTGCGTTTGGAATAATGGGCCCCCATCTCGTGTTGCCGTGGCTCCCACCCGGCGTGTCACCCCAGACGTTCACCCCGTTGCTTTCTTATTCACCGCCGTGGCGGAGAGAAGGGTGCTTGAAAGCGGTACGGCCACTGATGAATGGAAGGTGTTCTTATCGATTAGAGGAAGACAGCAGTGACAGCTCGCTGGATACACGGATGGTATTTTCCTTGATATTTCAATGTGCTGGAGAAGGAGAGGTGATATCTCACGCTGGCTTGAAGTTTGTTGTGAGATCTGGATCTATGTTTCAGAACTATGATGAAATGCGGTTGAAACCGCCAGGCTTAGATCTTTGCCGTCTGTCTACCCTTAAATCACTGGGACAAAACCCACCACAAGCAGTTACACGTAAATCTTACATGATGAGGTCCAGGGGTTTGACGTTATTTTGCGTTATTGTACCTCGTAATCCATAGATGTCAAACTCAAGGCCCGGGGGCCAAATGCGGCCCGCTGGATCATTTTATGTGGCCCTCGAGCGCATGAGTGACTGTTTCCCCTTCATTTGAAAATGCATTGACCCACAAACTACATCTCCCAAAATGCACGTGGATCATGTTACTGGTAAAGCGACGCAGCTGTACCTCAAAAAGACACACACTTAATAAAATGTCAGTTTGTCAAGACAAAACAACACAGCCCAAGTGAGGAAACAAGATTGTTGACTTGTAGTTTGATTGTTAACTGGTAATTGTTGATTAATTCAGGTTTCTTTTCTTGATGAAATACAAGATTCTGTGATACAACAATAGCAAAGACCTGACATATTTCTACATCAACGTAAATGGAATATTTGTAAGTTGAACAAGTAAAAAATTATATTATTACAAAAATATTATAATAATTATATTATAGATTATTTTTACAATAATTTATATTATTATAGATTATTATAAAAACTAATATTTCTAATATTTAGCTATATAGAAATATAATTATAATTATATGAATATATAAATCTTACATTTGACCTTAAATTACATTTATAACTTCTTAATTATTGCCATTGTCATCTGGCCCTTTGAGGGC